>CAUYQU010063025.1:0-37256 GCA_963574635.1 Cheracebus regulus
TCTTGCTGATGAGGAGCTGTGATCCCCTGTAGGAGGAGAGGCATTCTGATTTCGGGTGTTCTCAGCCTTTTTGCACTGGTTTCTTCCCATTTTTGTGGATTTATCCACCTGTCATCTTTGTAATTGCCGACTTTCAGATTGGGCCTCTGAGTGGACGTCCGGCTTGTTGGTGATGAAGTTTTTTCTGTTTGTTAGTTTTCCTTCGGGGAGCGCCCCTTCCCTACAGAGCTGGGCCTTCTTGGGTTCAGCTGTGCTTGTTCTCAGTCCTCAGTGCTTCCAATTGCTGTTCTCCTTGTGGGGATGGGACCGGCCAAGCCCGACTATAAGGGCATCCAGTCCCGTACACTCTGCACCGAGAAGCGCCACGCTGGCCAAAAGAGTCGCGCTGGCGACCCGTGTGGCTCCTTCCCCAGGAATCTCCCAGTCTGTGGGCATCAAAAATTCATCTACAATTGCGGCATCCACTCGCTCTCTGCGCTTTCACTGGGAGCTACAATCCTGAGCTGCTGCTACACGGCCATCTTGGATCTCTCTCCCACTCTAATTATTTTCTTTATAGACTATGTATCTCTACGAAAGTATCTTCTTTGCAAATTTTACTTTTTTTAAATCTCTGTTCACTAAGACTTAATGTGCTAAAAAGTCAGAACTGTATCTGTCTTTTCTACAACAGTGTCCAGAACCATATCTAGCATATCATAGGGTCTAAACACTTGTGTAAGACATGAATACAATGACTGAATGGACAAATTTTATTATGTGACTTTGTAAACATAATTTTGGAAAGAACACTGTTCAACATGAAAAGAATTGCTAAAAAACCATGCACTGCACCATGTAGCATTCTTTTTCATTTCTCATACATCCAGAAGGACCTTAGCAATATGTCTGCTCGGTATGGATTTGGAAAGAGGAAAAATAATTGTAATGATAGTAATAAAAACATCTGTATCAGTCAGTGCCCAAGAAAAGTATCAAGAACCATCATAGGTATGTGCATTAGTCCATTTTCACACTGCTATAAAGAACTACCTGAGACTGGGTAATTTATAAAGAAAAGAGGTTTAATTGACTCAATTCCACATGGCTGGGAAAGCCTCAGGAAACTTACAATAAGGGTGGAAGGTGAAGGGGACATGCATGTCTTACATGGCAGCAGGAGATGGGAGGAGTGTCACACTTTTAAACCATCAGATCTCATGGGAACTCACTATCACAAAAACAGCTTGGGGGAACCACCCCCATGATCCAACTACCTCCCACCAGGTCCCTCACTTGACATGTGGAGATTACAATTTGAGATGAGATTTGGGTAGGCACACAGAGCCAAACTATAACAGTATGTTAAGCAGAAAGGCATTTCATAAGAGGTATTGAGCACTTAAAATTCATCAAAAGGACTGCAGGGGCAGATTCTAACCTGTGCTTCCAGTGACAGCACTCAAAATACTGCAAACTTGATACAGTATTGGAACTACTGTATTACTTTTATCAAATTCTGAAGAGAGAAGAATCAAGACACCAAAGCTGGAATCTATGGATTCAAAAAACATTATCAAAACTATAATTCAGGGATCAGGAAGCTACCACAGCTAGGGCTACAAGGGGTGACTGTGCGCTGGCTTGTGGACTTCAGAGTCAACTCTGATGTGGATACCTCTCAACACCCACAGGTTTGGAGATCAGACATCATGTCCATTTTTTATTGTCACAATCATGCTGCATAATCAAAATCAACAAAGCATCAATGTCATACAACAACAGTCATTCTATTTGGTTCACCCTATGAGTCAGAACTGTGGCTCTGCTCATCCTGGCTGGTTGGGAAGTCAGTTCCTAGGTTGGCCAGGCATGAGTCGATCTGTGAAGGCTGAGATGACTCCTCTGTTTCATGTGCCCAGTGAAGGCAGGATTCTAAGTTCCAAAGCCGAAGCAGGTAAGTCTCTTTGAGGCCTAGGCTTGAAACTGGCACGATCTTTCCACAGCATTCTACTGATGGAAGCAAGTCGTGCAGCCAGAATCAATGGTGAAAATTAGACTCACTCCTCCATGAGAAGAGCCATAAAGTCACACTGGTAAATGAGGATACATTCATTAGAGCCATCAATGCAATCAGTCCACCACAGGCATTAAAAATCTGCTGAAGAAAAGAACTCATCTCTCCACAAACCCATCTGCCAGCAGAAAATGGCATAAAGCAGTAAGAAGATTTCTGCCTTCTGCCTTCTCCACCTTGCAAATGCTGTATCATTTAGACCTAATTTGTATCCAGAACCTCAGGTGCAAGATAGTTTAGTAAATGTAGGTTTTATCTTTCAAGTCTCTGCTGCACAGGAAAAACTCACTAGGAGAAGGTGAGAAACACCCTGAGTAAAAGACACCATATTCAACTTAGTAGCTTACATCTGATAAACACTTACTAGGTGGCTACATAACGTACTAAGCAATTGACATGCCTGATCTCTCTGCAGCAAAGTCCTCTTTTGCTACTCAGCTCCATGCCCCTTCCCTTTACTCTTTGGAAGAATTACAGATTTGCCTTTCATTTATGAGCATTTCTGTCCTCCCAGCCACTGTCCCAGAAAGCCAATACCAGTTTTTAAGACACTTGAGACAGCACTAAAGTTCAGATCTGCAGGATTTGGGCTCTGTCTCACAGCCATTCTCTTCCCGCTGTGTGTAGTTCTGAAATGCAGCCAAGAGCATCCCTTCAGGCCCGTAGAGTAATCCACCTTCCTAAGTATGCACGGTGGATAAAAATTAGCCTGATTATATCCGATCTGTCATGCCATCCATTTGTTGACCAAATCAACAAACTGCATAGATTTCCAGCAGCAACTGGAAATGTGCATCTAGCGTAAATTCACTTGAGCAAAGAGACTTCTTGGTAACATGCCTGGAATTGTTGGTGCCATGATACTTGCTTTTTTTGCTGAAAGCAGATGTTCCCCACAGCACCCTTCACAGTGTGCTGCCAAGCCAGCTTGCCTGACACTAGTGTACAGCAAAATCTTTGTGGTTTCACTCTCTCGGCATATTAGTCCTGATTCTATAACAGATAACTTTCTCCATATACTCATTATTATTCCTTTGTCTCTTCTTGGGAAATGTATTTACCATGTTTTTCCCAAGTAGAATGTATTCTTTCTCCTACATCACTTTCCATAGTCTCATAAACCATCTAATTGTAATAATTACTGTGAGCCTAATTTATATTTATAAGTCAATTTATGTTTTCCCAGTCTTTCTACTATGATTTTAAAGAGTTACTTCTCTTGGAAAAATATAAGATTCTTCTATGCTTTCTGTGATTTATAGTTGAATATTTTTTAAAACCATACTGTTATATTTAAAAAACTATAATAGTTTCTAAGCAAGATATTCTGAGCAATTCTAGTTTATATTAACCATATACAAGTGCCTAAGTATCTTCTTCAACTAACCAAGAAGACTTCATAAAATATTATTTAGAGCTGAATTTTAGAAATTCTCTGAATAATTATTTTCAGATTATAGTCTTAGAAGTACAAAGAGTTTTGCAGAAGTATTATAGGACATCAAGGGAGAAAAAGATTGACAAGACCAAGGCTCACACCAGTACCACTCCCCCCCTCACACACACATATACACACATGCACATATATATGCATGCAAATATATACACATGTACACATGCACACACATATGCATACATACAAATATGTACATATGCACACACATATATGCACACAAATATATACACATGTACACACATATATACACACACACATATACACAGGTATACACCCACACAAACATACACACACACACTCTCTCTCTTCCAAGTGAGCAGCTCTTCTGTTACTAGGCTCCTGCCTATAACATCTGTATATGTGGTTCAAGCTCTGTACATGTGGTTCAACCTCTTTAAACAATAGCATGACCGTTCAGATGCCACTGTCGTAGTACTCCCCTCATTGTTCTGTAAAGATAAAAAAGGGCCAAAAGAGGCCGGGCGCGCTGGCTCACACCTGTCATCCCAGCACTCTGGGAGGCCGAGGCGGGCAGATCACAAAGTCAAGAGATTGAGACCATCCTGGCCAACAAGCCTGTAATCCCAGCTACTCGGGAGGCTGAGCCAGGTGAATTGCTTGAACCCAAGAAGCGGAGGTTGCGGTGAGCTGAGATCTCACCATTGCACCCCAGCCTGGGTAACAAGAGTGAAACTCTGTCTCAAAAAACAAAAAACAAAAAAACAAACAACAACAAAAAAAGGGCCAAATGAACCAAATGACTCAATCAAGGCACTGGTTTTTCTTGTCTCCTGGTCAAGTAACTTCTCCACTCATCTTATGTTCTTATTTGTTTATAAAAAACTGTATGGCCTTTAAGGAGTTTTTTTTTTAATTTGTAATTATTTTAACATTTAAATATTTAACATACAATTATTGCTGTAAATGAAGACAATTTTAGTTTTACAACATAACTGAAAACTGTCATTTTGTCACTTTCCCTGAACACCTAAAACTATCAATATGAACTGTGCTTAAAAAAAAAAAGTACATATCTGAATGTTGGTTTCACCAAAATTACAATGTGTTTCTCCAATTTTATATACAGATCAAAGAACTATAAAATTCAGGACAAAAAAATGATATGCAAAAATAGCAGGGTTTTATCCTATTTTTCAAAATAATTTGCCATGCTTCCTTAGCCATTCTGTTATCCGTATGCTCCTCAAGTCAGTTAATAAAATGTATTTGACAGTCCTGAAGAAGGCTGAGTATTCAAAGAGTATTTAGAGTATGCCCAGGACTTAAGAAGGCTTTTTTGGAGTGATTAGGGACAGCACCAACACAGAGTTAGAAATCCCACTATTCTATCTAAAAGGATAGGTTTAACTTATATAAGTAAAGTTAAAAGTGGGTTCTACTTCACAATTTAGTGCAAAATACTTGCAGTATGGAGCAGAGATGGCTCTAAAATTCCCCAAGGAGCTGATTAGGACCTTGGGGCAGTCATTTTAGCCAAGACCCTACTGTGACTTTAGACAAACTATTCTATTCTGCTTTCTTCATTCAGAGGACAATATTAACTGGCCTCATAAGATTTCTGTGGACAGAAACTATTATAAATCATAGTAAAAGTATTTATAAGATAAGATGCAAAGAAGCCTATTTAGTATGATATTTCAATCATGACCACTATAATGACAACTATATTCCTTGGTGGTTATGACCATATAAATAAATAGACAGTGCTGGGCATGGTGGCTCATGCCTGTAATCCCTGCACTTTGGGAGGCCGAGGCAGGCAGATCACAAGGTCAGGCATTCGAGACCAGCCTGACCAACATGGTGAAACCCCATCTCCACTAAAAATACAAAAAATTAGCCAGGCATGGTGGTGGGCACCTGTCATCCCAGCTACTCAGGAGGCTGAGGCAGGAGAATCACTTGAACCCAGGAGGCGGAGGTCGCAGTGAGCCAAGATCATGCCACTGCACTCCAGCCTGGGCAACAGGAGCGAAACTGTCTCAATCAATCAATCAATCAATCAATACTATTTGAGGGGAAAAAAAAAAGAACAAGAAAAAGCATACAGATTCTACATTTGAGGAACAAATTTTCCAGAAAAAGTAGTCTGTATATACACACAAGTATGTATATCTATAAATTTATTAACACATTTATACATAGATACAAGTTTCATAAACCTTAATCAAGTTATTGGACCTTTTTCAGGCTCAGTTTTTTAAACGAAGTTACAAAAATCCCTCCATTGTTGTAAAGATTAAATGAAACTGGATTAGCGTTTGTATACAATGCATTTGGCTCATAGTAAACACACTGCTTTCCTAGCCATAATGAAAAAATGTAATATTATGTTAGTGAAGTTTCAGATCTTATACAAGAGCTTTTTTTTTTTAATGATTACAGTAAGGGGAGCTCTTATAGACTGGTGATATTTGGAGACAAATCTTGACTTTAATGTAATTGTATTGCCAGCATGTGTTTCTGCTTAGCACAAACTCATAAAAATGGATTGAATGAAAGTCAAGCGTAACGATGTACTTATAGTCAGATCTGCTCCAAGGCTGTGTTTGAACAAGCTTTAGTTCTTAACCCAGATCTGTGATATCATGAATAAATGAATCTGATGGCATGAGGAGTCTCCTATGAACCAAAGTTAAAGAGAGAATCAAGATAGTATATGATACTTTTAATATTATTATTGTTACTATGGGCTTTTAAAATAGCAAAGTTTTCACCTAAAAACCTTTAAGTCTTTGTGGTCAATTCCCTATCTTATCTCCCCTTTAAATATGGTCTCTCCTTTGAGGCAGTGACTTCTCTCTTCCTTTGCTGGATTTTGCCACTCTCATTTCTATGTTTTTACATTATTTTGACACCAATAACCTACATTATTAAAGGCCATTAAATCATAGAAGAGAAACTTTAGGGCTGTGTAGAATGGATAAATTATAAATCTGTATGCATCTAATAATATAGTCTCAACATACATAAAGTAAAATTTAATAGAATTAGAGAATGAAATTGACAATGCTATCAAGAGGGAAATATCAATGTACTTCTTTCAATTATTAATGGGTCAAGCAAAAAAAATTTAAGATGTAAAAGAATGTACAACACAGTTAACCAACCCTGCACCCCCAAATTAGAAAATAAGTGTTCTTCTCAAATACACACGAACACATGTAAAAAATAATTATACAGAACTGACTTCAGTAATAGTAAAACTCTGGTCTCTCATGGGAAAAAAATTAACTGTATAACTGACTATAAATAATGTCTCAAAATTTTTCAAAGAAGTGGCTTATGAGCTTATTCTCTTATGTCACTGAAAATTGATTAGATGTTACTAACAAAACATAAAGAAAAATAGCCTGTGTTGACAAATGTAAAACACACTACTAAATACCTAAGATGCCAAAGATAAAATCAGAATAGAGATTTAAAAATACTTGGAATTGAAAAATAATGGGAAAAATACATGTTAAACTTTGTGGAACATGGCAGAAATGGTATCTTGAAAAATAATTATAGCTTCAAATTACATTAGAAAAGTGTAAGAGCTAAAGATTAATAAGCTACATGCCCAAATTTTACAATTAAGGAAAAAAGATAAGAAGCCCAAAGAAAATATAAGGAAGAGGTCAGAATTAGAAAACAGTAAATCAATAAAAGTATTTTAAAAAGAAACAATATATCAACAAAGCCAAAAGTTGGTCTTTACAAAAACTAATAAAAATCCTTCCAACACAAGTATAAAGGAAAAATGAAAAAGCACAAAAATAATTAAGATGAAAATGGAGACATAACAAAAGCTCCAAGAGAATATGTAAATATACAAAGAAATATTTGTACCAATAAATTGGATAACTTTGGTAAAAATGAATAAATATCTAGAGAATATTTTTTAACAAAATGTATTTGAGGAAATGTACAATGCCCCCAAACTTCTCTAACAATTAAAGAAACTGAATCAGTAGTTTTAAAAAGTCTTCCAACAAAGAAGACCTGAGCCCAAATACTTTTGCAATCAAAGTCTACCAAAATTCAAGATCTTTCCACTCCCCATATAATACCTTTCAACTATAGAGAAACTACTAACCAACTTATTCTATGAAGCCAACGTAGCGTTGCTACCAAAATCACACAAGAATAGTAAGAAAAAGAAAAACAAAACTACAAGCCAGTTTCTTCATGAATATAATTGCAATTATCCTATACAAAATAACAGCAAATTACTCCCAGTGATATATAAATACATTAATATACCATGACCAGACTGGATTAATTCCAGAAATACAAGAGCCATTTAAAATGACAAAATACATACATATCATTAGCACATTAGACAAATTAAGATCATATTAATAGAAACAGAAAAAGTATTAGATATAAATTAATACTAAATCATAGTTTTAAAAGATTTCAAGATGCAAACAGAAGTGAACTTACCTATTTAAAATAGAATATCTATCAAAGTCCTAAAGAAAACTTCCTTTATTTTTTCAGACAGAGTTTCACTCTTGTTGCCCAGGCTGGAGCACAATGGCACAATTGGCTCACCACAACCTCCACCTCCTGGGTTCAAGCAATTCTCCTGCCTCAGCCTCCTGAGTAGCTGGGATTACAGGCATGCACCACCCTGCCTGGCTAATTTTATATTTTTAGTAGAGATGGGGTTTCTCCATGTTCGCTGCTCTTGAACTCCCGACCTCAGGTGATCCGCAAAGTGCTGGGATTACAGGCTTAAGTCACCACGCCCAGCCAAGAAAACATTCTTTAATATTTAAAGTGCTAAGAGCCTTCAAGAATCAGGTATAAGATGGATGCCAGTTTTTACTGCTTCTATTCAATATTGTAGTAAGATAAATAAGACAAAGAAATGAAATATATAATGATTATAAAAGCATAAAGAAAAATATGATTATTTACAGAAAATGTGGTTGTTTAGATAAAATTCCCAAGAAGGTCTAAAGATAAATTTAATTAGAAATGAGAGAGTTTGTCTGGGTGCTGTGGTTCATGCCTGTAATCCCAGCACTTAGGGAGGCCAAGGCAGGCAAGTCACTTGAGCCCAGAAATTTGAGACTAGCCTGGGAAACTTAGTAAAACCCTGTCTCTACAAAAGAAATAGAAAAATTAACCAGACTTGGTTGCATGCACCTGTAGTCTCAACTCTTCCAGGCAGCTGAGGTGGGACGATCACTTGAGCCCAGGAGATTGAGGCTGCAGTGAGCCAAGATCACACCACTGCACTTTAGCCTGGGTGCCACAGCAAGAACCTATCTCAAAAAAAAAAAAAATTAATTAACTAAAAGAAAAATTAAAGCAATGACAGAGCTTAGCAAAGAGGCCATCTATAAAATCAGGGTGGGTAATTAACTGCATTTCTATACACCAGCAATTAATGGAAACCACTTTGAAAAAAGAACTATATGAAATAGCAGTAAGAGAGTCTGACAGAAGATATATCTCAGAGGTATAGACAGAACATTATTTCTCTATATTTAAAGCCAAAAGGAAATAATTTTTAAAAGTCTGACTTAGCCTGGGTCTCTCCATCTCCCAAAGGTAAAATCTGAGAAAAGGCCTTTTGTAAAAGTCATTTATTGAGAGTCTGATTGTATGGAAAGGAATGGGGAATAAGAGAAGTTAAACAGATAAGAGAGCCAATGCAAGCACACATTACCAAATTGGCCACTGCTACAGGCAACTGGATGCTTGTTATCATGGATTCATCTGTGAAATGTTACGAAGAGTGTCTCATACCCCTTCCTTCATTGTGAATAAAGGCAGTTGCATTTATCTGTTAATTCCCATTCTTTAATGATCAAAGGTTGCTAAGCAGGGTATTGATTATCCTATGCTCCAGGATGTGTCCTTGTATGTTCTGAGTGGTTTTCCACAGACATCTTAAATAGAGAAGATCCAGCCTATAAAGCAAAAGATATAACATGATCCTGAGATAGGGCAGGCAGGCAGTCTGCACATGTCTGTGAAGCTGGTTAAGGTCTGCCTGGGATTGGTCACTACAACTATGGCTAGAACGAGAGGGAAGGCTGAGGGAATTTGAAATGGTGTATAAGAATTATCAAATATATACCATGTTCATAAACAAGAAGATTCAATATTGTAAATATGGTAATTATTTTCAAACTCAATACTAATGAAATCTGAAACAAATTTTTCTATGAATTTTACAAGCTCATTCTAATATTATATGGAAGACCAAAGGGCCAACAATAGATTAGACATTTCTAGGCCAGGTGTGGTGGCTCACACCTGTAATCCCAGCACTTTGGGAGGCTGAGGCGGGTGGATCACTTGAGGTCAGGAGTTTGAGACCAGCCTGACCAACATGGTAAAACACCATCTCTACTAAAAATACAAAAACTGGCTGGGCGTGGTGGCTCACGCCTGTAATCCAAGCACTTTGAAGGCCAAGGTGCGCGGATCACCTGCGGTCGGGAGTTCAAGACCAGCCTGACCAACATGGTGAAACCCCATCTGTCTTAAAAAAAAAAAAAAAAAAAAAAAATTAGCCAGATATGGTGGTGCACACCTATAATCCCAGCCACTCGGGAGGCTGAGACACAAGAATTGAGGTGGAGGTTGCAGTGAGTCTAGATCATGCCACTGCACTCCAGACTGGGCAACAGAGTGAGATTACATCTCAAAAAAAAAAAAAAAGATTAAAGAAGAATAACATAGAGGGCACATGCCACACCAGGTATCCAGATGTATAAAGCTATAAAATAAAGGCAGTGTGGCACTAGCACACAGATAGAACTTATCAGTGGAAGGAAAAACAGATCCCAGAAGCATATCATATGTATCAACACTTCATATTTCACAGAGATAATACTGTAAACAACTGGGAAAAGATAAAGTATGCTTGACTAATTGGTTATCTCTATAAGAAAAAAATGAAATTTGGATTTCTTACTCAGATCATTCACAAAAAATCAATTCTCATTGTATTTAAGACTTAAATGCAAAAGGCTAATTTCTAAACCTTTTAGTAGGAAGTAGAAGAGACTATTACTATGACATTAGGATAGAGAAGATTTTCTTAAGTGAAACTGTTAAGAAAAAGTAATTGACAAAGTCAACTAAATTAATGTTAAGAATGTCTGTTAATCCCAGCCTGACCAACATGGTGAAACCTTGTCTCTACTAAAAATACAAAACTAGCCAGGCATGGTGGTGTAATCCCAGCTACGCAGGAGGCTGAGGCAAGAGAATCACTTGAGCCCTTGAGATGGAAGTTGCAGTGACCCGAGATCACAGCATTGTACTGCAGCCTCGGTGGCAGAGGGAGACTCTGTCTCAAAAAAAGGAAAAAGAAAAGAATGTCTGTTAATCAAAATATACCGTAAAACAAGAAACAAATTTTTCAGAGAATATTTGCAACACATAAAACACATATCAATGTTATACAACTTTGAGTGGAATCAGAGCCAGATATTAATTCAAAGGCAGCAGATGAAGAATCAACTCACCTAAGAGCAGAACCAGCTATGTCTCCACTGTTTCTCAACAAGGGCCCCATTGGTATTTTGGGCTGGACCATTCTTTGGCGTAAGACAATGCCCTGCACTGTGGGAGCTTTATCATCCTGGTGTCCACTTCCTAAATACTAAAGGCAACCATTAGTTCCTGGACAACTAAAACACCTCAACAATTCTAAAGTATTCTCAGGAATTAGGCAGTGGCTCCTTTGGACTGAGAATCAATTTGATTCCACCCAGAAAATATATTTTCTTAAAAAGTAAATAAGAGAACTGAACCATAGTTGAGGGCTAAACTTCCAAGTCATGAAGTGACAGAGAATTTTATATATATATAAAGGTGAAGGAGGTGATTTTTCACAGCCTGTCTTGGGAAGAAATTTGGGGGAAAGCTCAATGAGAAAATTTATTTCTAAAACCTCAGAGGGCAACCTGGAGATCCCTATCCAGAGGGAAAGTGCAAATCTTAAAAACAGATTTAAGGGCATCAAATCTCTTGTCAGATGATTTCCCAGACAAAAAGAAAAAACACAAGAAAACTTAGATAACCATTCAAGAAAGACTGTAAAGTTTTTAAAAAAACAAGTTTCTCTATTTATTTATTGGGCTATCAAGGAAGGAGTCTATTTAGAAAAAAAAAAAAAAGTTCTACCTCCTGGCCAACAGGACAATAAGAAACTCAGGAGGTAAAAGAATAGTGTTAACATCCAAAGATGAAATCATGCTGTATCCCTGGAGCTGAGAAAAATGAAAAGCATACATAAAATTACAGGGCAGCCAAATGTCCCTAACAATGGATACAGGAACATTTCTTAATGTGCCCAGACTACACCCTACTTATCTTTTTAGATTAACTTATGTGATTAGTATTGGTTGCACAATACTTTAAGTAAAGCCAACTTTCATAGCCTGTAACTCAAGCGGGATGATTATATATTCACTTAATAATAGCAGAGGAAATGGCTAATTACTAAAAAGTATTTATCTATGAAGATTACATTTACTGGAACACTGGAGAGGGTTTCTGCTTATTTAGAAAAAGGTTTATATAGTAAACATAAAATCACTAAAGATAAAAAAGGTTTACATAAGCCAGCAGCATTGGCATTCAGCTACACTGCCATCTAAGCTACTGTGTATCACCCATTTATGAAGTATGAAGGCTCATTTGTCTTCTAGGTCATATAACTGGATTTTTCAGACTCATTCATCTGCATTGAGCCCCGTTCGTTCATTCATTCATTCATTCATTCATTCATTCTTCATTCATTCAATAAATGCTAGCCCCTCTACTAGTTGCCAGGCACTGAAGAAATAGTTTAGGAACTTCTGCCCTCAAGAAGATTACCATTCATCGGGAAGAATACTGGAGAGCCAACTAATGGAGGTATTCGGGGAGGAGGAGGTGTTGACCGGAGGGCAATTCAAAAGATCTTCCTACAGTGATTCTGATCTGAATTTTGAAAGATATATGGGGCTTAGCTAGGGAAAAGCATTCTAAGAACATGGGGGAATGTGTGCACAAAGCCAGATGTGTAAAATAGCATACATCTGAGTAGGAGGTGAGCGCTGAGGAACAAGACTGGTTTAGGAGTGGGCAAGAGTTCCAGGCGAGGCCCTGGCCCCAGCCAGAGCTTTTTCTGATAAACTCTGACCTCTGATTTAGAACACATTGCTGGAAGGCATAAGGAACCATTAAAGCAATTTAAATAAGAAGCTGAAAAGCTGATTTACATTTTGTTTTGTTTTCTTTAAAATCTCTTTGATGAGAGATGGGAGGTTGGCCCATCTCAGGACACTATGACAGAGGTTTTACAGTAATCCAGGCAAAGATCAACAAGTGCTTAAAAGCAGTCAGAGGCAGAGAATCTGCAGAGAAGGGTGCTGATACCCCAGGTATTGAACAGGCAAGGGCCACAGAACTTGGTGGCTGACGGGGTAGCTGGTGGTGGAGGAGAGGTGGGTGTTCTGAGTCGCTCTTTGGGTTTGGCTTGGGTGTCATTTGCCACACAGCTGAGGCCCTTTGGAAATGGGAGTAGAGGATGAAGAAGGTGAGTTCAGCTGGGGATACGTTGACTTTGAGAAACTCATGGGTGCCCAAGTAAGATGAAGCATGTCATAGACAAATATATGGCATTTACACGCTGGACTTAAGATTCAGATGTGTTTACCTTCACAGGTAGCAGCTGATACCACGAGCTGGAGCAGAGGGAAAATATAGAGAAGAATTAAGAACCAACAACTGTGAAGATAATAACATTTCAAGGACCAGGAAGGAAGAAAACGGCCACCAGAGGCGAACCCAGGAAGGAAGGCGAACCCAGCAGGAAGACAGAAAAGATTGGAAAATTGATGAGCACAGTGGCAGAGCTCGGAGTGCGGATCAGATGGGTAACAAGGCAGGTACCAGGTGCAGTGTACAGAAGTCGCGGAGCCGGGGAGGAGGAGAGGAAATGGAGATTATGACTAAGCATGACTCTTTCTAAAAGCTTGACTAAAGAGTCAAGAAGAGACAGTGGCTAGAGGGCCTCAAGGGATGGAGGGAGAGTCCCTGGCCCTGTTTCTGAGAAGAAATCACACCATCACATGCGCTGCACTCAGATGAATAAAGAAAATGTGATCTCTTTATTTTCCTGTAACTGATCTCATTTTCCACTGGGCAAGGTGAAATCAACTTCGTTGTGACAGATGTTATCACTCTTTCAGCTTTAGCAATCTCTTTTGGTGAGTCAGTCTCTTTCAAGTCAATGCCCCCAGTGACAACCAACATTAATGAGAGTATTAGGGGGTTAATGTGTGTGAAGCACCTTTTAAGCATTTTATAAAAATTATCTTAAACTGTCATGACAACCCTATATTGACTTGAGAAACGAGGAAAATGAGTAACTTAACCAAGGTGAGGCGGCTGACGCATGTTGAAACCAGCTTTCAAACGCGGGTGGTTTGACTCTGAGCCTGTGCTCTGACCGGTAGCACTTGGCTAACACCAAGCAGTGCCCTGGGTGTGCAGAGGACTGAACACAGCCAGTCTCTCACATGCCCCCAGTGCTCTGTGCATCTGATGGTCTGATCAGCTCTCTGGACTGATGAACACAGGGACAGTGAGTGCCATCTGATCATCTGGCATCAAGCTGGCATGCGAGACTGGGTTCTGTGGTCCTGACCGCGGTATTTGGACGCTAAAGTCCCCACACACTGCACCCCATTTGTCTTCTGTCTAGACTCTCGTCTCTCTCCAGAGCACCAAAGCACAGCTGGAAGCCCTGCATGCCCCTGCAGTCACGGAAACAAGGAGTTCAACAGCATTTCTTCCACAATATGCCGCAGGTGGCCGAGTCGCATAAAGCCCTACCCCATAACACCAAATGCCATTGCCCTTTGCCTTCCTTTCATTTTGCTGTACCCTATCTCAGGGCAAAAAGGAAATACTTCTGATTTCTCCATCTCTCTAAACCCTGAGCTCCAACTACATTTGTATATAGCAATTAGCCAGTACTTTATACTGATGGAAGCTCAAGAAACTTAGAAGACACATTTCCTTCTCCCAAAGCCTGCCGTTCAAAATCATGGTCTTGCTCCATGCTCCAGAAATTCAGCTTTGTGAGTAAAGCTGATCCATCGTATGTTTGTTGGAGGCAGAACTGTGCTACTGTGCCCCAGGGCAACAAGCCTCACGGCTCAGCCTCGGAGGTGGGAGGCTGGAAGGGACCATGTTGTCAAAGCAGATTAAAGTGCATTGACTTCACATCTTCAAAATAGTGCCAACGAATATGTGCTGAAAAGTCCTCCTTAGGAATATAAACCAGTGTAAGTAAACTCCCTTTGTTCCTCTCTCCCTGAAGCTGTCTTCCTTGTAGTCTAAGAATGCTGTCCTGCATTTGATCACAAATTTTCAGTCTATAATTTTATTGTAGCCCTGTTTAACTTGCAGCCAGAGTGGGAGAGACTCAAGCTTATCAACATTTCACGTCTTGAAAAAAGAAAAAAAGGATTATTGTAACAAGGTTCTTTGATTTAGGACTAGAGCTGAGTTAGTTGTCTACTTTAATGAGTCATACACAAATAAGAAAGTTAATACTACATAAGCAAATATTTTCATTACATAAAGAAGACATATTTTCCTTGTAGGAGTTCAGCTTACAGATTTAGAGAGTAATAAAAGAGCTACTCGTATTATTTACATCAGTAACATGGATATTCTAGCTTTAAAAGGTGGCATTCATAATTATTATAAGCCTGACTTCTCTATCTGCTTTAATGAATCCCATAATGCTTTGTGATTTATGTGTATCTGTGTGCAGTAAACCATCGACCACATATCTTATTGCTGGTTCTTTTAATGTAAGTCAGAAAATCATCCATAAGCTCACACAAATTAACCAGTGAAGCAGTAAGACTCTGGTAGATTAGCATATAAGAAACAGGAACAGACGTTTCATACAAGAGAAAACAACTAATAAATCTACAGAGAAATATCTTTTTTGTATTGAAGAAGAGAAAACAAAAACACCAGTGATGTACTATTAATGGCCATTAAAGTAAGAAAAACTTCAAGTGATGAAACCCAGTTATGGTAAAGTTGGATGAAGGTCGCACAGCTGTATGTTGCTGGTGGCATTACAAATCAATATAACACCATTAGAAAACAATTGGGAAATATGCTTTGAGACCATACTTGGGCCAGGTGACCCCTATTATAAGAATTTATCTTAGCAAAATTATCCAAAATCTATTTGGGTCCAGAGATAATAATCGGAGTGGGCAAACTTTTTCTGTAAAAGGCCAGATAATAAATATTTTAAGCTTTGTGGGCCATACATCTTCCATTGTACGCACTCCACTCTGCTGTTGTAATGTGAAAGCAATGTAGACGATACACACACAGGTGTGTGTGAATGTGTTCCACTGAAATTTTATTTACAAAAGTAAGTTGTGGACAGGATTTGGTGCATGTGCCAAACTCAGCTTCATACTGTTGTTTATTATGGCAAATGAGAGGAAAAATCTAAAAGCTCAGCAATTATAAAATACTTTCATAAAATATGATAATCAACTGAATTGTTTATTGAGTAGCCATTAAGATAACAACAATTATAAAAATTATAATAGCATGGGAAATGTTAAGTAAAAAACAGGATCCAAAATTATGTATACAGCAAGATTACAGACATACAAAATTCCATCTGTAAATGAAAAAAGACTGAAAGGGAATATATAAAAAGTGCAGATAATTATTTGCCATGAAGGATGAGCTTTTGAGCTTGTCATTTTCATCACTGTTATTAAAAATGTACTTGAGAGGCAACATCAACTTCAAGCACTCATAACCATACTGCATTGCTGTCATCACAAAGCATCTGCCCTTTGGTTAGAAAAAGCACTAGGAAAGCCAGCCAGAGGCTTATGTAGTTCTAGGGTGATCATGTGTAACTTCATCACTATATTAGTCTGTTCTCAAATTGCTATGAGGAACTACCTGAGACTAAGTAATTTATGAAGAAAAGAGATTCAATCAGCTCATGGTTCTGCAGGCTGTACAGGCTGCAGCTTTCAAGGAAGCCTCAGGAAACTTAACAATCGTGGTGGAACACAAAGGGGAAGCAGGCAAACCTTCACATAGCCTGTAGGAGAGAAAGCGAGAAAGACAGAGAGACACACACAGAGAGAGAGCGAGAGAGAAAGAGAGACAGAGAGAGAGAAGGGGGTGGTGCTATACACTTTCAAAGAACCAGATCTGGTGAGAACTCTATCACAAGATGGTACTAGTGGAATTGGGGATTACAACTTGACAGGAGATTTGGGTGGGGACACAGCCCAACCGTATCAATCACCGTATATGAATTCCTAACCCTCATCCAACAGCTTGCAATGCAAACTGGCTATACTGGTTGCAGGTAATCAGATGAAAACCCTGCATGATTTAAACACATCCATGTGCACTACTTTTTTTTGTTTATTTGTTTTTTAAGATTTGAGATTCCTTTAATCAGAAGCATTCACCTTCCAAGGATGTGCTCTTTATGACCCTAAGGGGATGCCTTTGATGGACCAGGTCCCATAGAGTGAGACTTGGGCTCTTGATAAAAAATATGTTTTCTTGATTTTATTTAAACAGTGGTGAAACTTAAAGGGCACCAGTCTAGATGCCCAAGGGTCCCAAGTATTTAGTGTTTGTGAAACCAACTCAAAGGACCTCTCAAGCTAATGGCAGATGAACATTGTCACTATAGAGAATGCCGGCCGATAGAGCTCAGATCCAACTCATCCTTGTTGCGGTGTGCCAGAAGCCTGCTAAACCAAATCCCACATTTATCAGCAATTGAGAATGACTTGAAATCACAGTCATAAAACCTTTATACTGCCGTATACTATTTAGTAGTATATTTGCACTATCTCCTTTGCTCTGTAGAACTAATTGAGAAAGGATACTGGGAAATTTTTATATAATTTCTGATGTTATGACACATTACAATCATCCATAACCAACTCTATAGTTTGGTGGTTAAGAGTATCTATCTGGATATCGACTGCCTGGGTTCAAATTCCAATTCCTTTACCTACTAGGTATGTGAACTTAAGTAAATGTCTTAATCGCTGCGTGCCTCAGTTTCCCCATATGTAAACTGAGTTTAATAGCAAAATCTACCTCCTCAGATAGTTCTAAGGACTACATAAATTACTAACTGTAAATTGCTCAGAATATAGTTTAAGACACTCAGTAATACTGAATACTTGGTTTGTGAAAACACAGTAATTATTATTATTTTGAATTATATTCTGATATTTCAAATCGCTGTTGTATGTAAAGTTTCATCTTACCACTCTGTTTACATTATTTTCTCCTCAGGCAGCACATGAAAAATTAATTCAACTCCATAAGTAGACAATGGTTCAATATCACATCTCATCAATCCTATAGCGTTTCTTGCAATGCAGTGGGAAAACATCAGATTTACTCTGGTAGTAATCTTCATTTCACTGTTCTTCCACAAACACTGTTTGCTATCTAAAAGCAAAACTGACAATCACCCCCTTCCCCATCAGTCTCCAAGAAATGCTGCTAATAAAACAACAAAAGCCATCTTGGACTTTCACGGGGAGCTACGTGGGAGACAAGGCCCCTTGAGGTTGTTTCTAGGAAGCAGGTAGAAAATTTGTCTTGAGATTTGTGCTGTCAGACAAAAACAGGAATCAGACAAAGCAACACAGTGAATGTTGTATTCTTATTATAAGCCACAGTCAGCATGGAAATGATTTTCAACAGCTGCTGTCAACGTCCTACTTTTACTATCCAAGTACTGCACATTGAGTGAACTCTTAACGTATCAATCATCTTTGAAAAACAGTTTAAGAGTTCTGAAAGGTAAATAATATATATAAATGGGTAATGGCATGCTTTATTTGATGCCATTTGTCATAGTAAATATATTTATGTTTTCCCCACTTGTATTAACTTCACCATTTGTAAACTTGGTGATGATAATCCTTTAGAGTGCAGAACAAAGGTACTTTTCAACTTTATCCATCAGTCTTCTGCAGATCTTCCTGCTTACCCGATGAATTCAGCAACACCTCATAATCCTCTTAACAGAGGTGATGACCAGATTACAGGTTAGAAATACTTATAGTCTTAACTGGAAAGTCAATATAAAGACATTTTATAGAAACTATTTCCAAATACACTCCCGGATACAGATATCGTAAGAAGTTTTAAAGCGTTTCTTAACCATAACAATTTATGGGTCACATAACAATGGTTCTCAAACTTTAATCTGCAGGAAGACATCTGTCTAGGAAACAAACTTAAATGCAAATTCCTGGGCCCCACCTTCATGGATTCTACTTCAGCAAATCCAGGATGAGTCTCAGGAATCTGCATTTTTATCAGGCACCCATGTGTCTTTTATAGTCAACAACAGACCACACATTGATCAAGACTACCCTGGATAGCCCCATCGTCTCCACTCCTCTACCATCACACAGTGCTGACAGCATGAATTTGTGTATTAATAGTAGTTCTTGACCCTTTGTTGACAGACAAAATAATCTTGAATTCGGTTCTAGACGAGGCTTTCCTGCTTTCTGTGTGATTGGGCAAGGCACCCCAATTCTCAGATTTCATCATCTTAGCATTTGCCTCCTCAGCATCCATTACCAGAAACTGCAGCCTGAATTTTTTTTGAGACGGAGTCTCGCTCTGTCACCCAGGTTGGAGTGCAGTGGCGCAATCTCTGCTCACTGCAATATCCACCTCCCGGGTTCAAGCAATTCTTCTGCCTCAGCCTCCTGAGGAGTTGGGACTACAGGTGCACACCACCATGCCTGGCTAATTTTGTATTTTCAGTAGAGATGGGGTTTCACCATATTGACCAGGCTGGGCTCCAACTCCTGATCTCATGATCCACCCACCTAGGCTTCCCAAAGTGATAGGATTACATGAGCCACCACACCTGGCCAACCGCAGCCTGAAATTTTTTTGCAATGCAGTTGGCATGCGATTGAACCTGCCCTCAGCTCAAGGTTTGTAAGTAGCTGCCTTAAGCCAGCTCATAAATCTGATCACATTAATCACAGAGATTAACTGAAAAGAAAGAGTGGCACATGACCCAAGTCAGTCCAACCAGGGCCAGGAGAACTCATTTCTGGGGTTTTGCTTGAGGTATCAGGAGGCAGACTCTTCTCCCATTAGAAGTGTTGGGAAGCATGTGGGTAGGAGCTTCAGGTCCCCATTCTAGGAATTTTGAGAATTTAGCCCTCATGGAGGAAGCAGGAGCAAGAACTAGAGAGTGAAACCTAGGCCCAGTCACAGAGACTGAATCCTGGATAGTCTCTTTTGCCACCTGCAACATTCAGTGTTGTGAGCCTCCACATTTCCATTTTTTCTTAAGGAATTTGGAATCTATTTTCTGCCACATGCAACCCAAAGCATCCTAACTGATGCACCTGTGAAATCAGAGTTTTTCCTTAGATAACCTATAAAATAGTCCTAGAAGATCTATAATCTTTAAAACTCTAAGTTAAAGAATTAGACTGATTAAATGATAGTCATATCTGGGAAATGCTGTGCACAGAAACTGGAGAGAGACCATATCTTCTGTTAACTTGTAAACTCATTGGGAAACTTTCTATTAGCTACTCTTTGGCAAATATTCTGAGAATTGCTTTTAATTGACACAAGAATCAGAAGATATTGAAATGGAACATGATCTACTAGTCATGAAGCACTAGGGACAACCTAATTACTGAATTCCTATATCAATCTTGGCCAAATGGAGAGTTTGATCTAGGTAAAGGGTTACACAATTTGGGTAAGGTGAGAAAAGAAGGAACTTTAGCAGAGATTAGTCCATTGAATTGGATGTGACAATAGACCTTAACATATTAAAGATGGCCATTGTATTGTTAAGAAAAGAATTATTGGACAATATATCAAATAGTGCTTCCAGAAAATTTAAGATATTTTTTCCAATTCTGACATGTGTCATTTCAGCTCCATTCAACCAAATTTATTGGCATCTAAGATACTTCACATTTAGAAATTTATTTCACTATATTCTGGGTCTTCAAATTGTATTCTATGTCATACAGGTTTAGCATAATGTTACTAGGACATACAGACCCAGTCCTCAAGTTACAATAGTTCAACTGACAACTTTTCAACTTTACAAAGATGAAAAAGCATGCTCAAGGAACTATACAACCATTCTGTTTTTCACTTCCAGTACAGTGTTCAATAAACTACATGAGACATTCAACACTTTATTATAAAACAGGCTTTGTGTTAGATGATTTTGCCCAACTATAGCCTAATATAAGTGTTCTGTGCATGCTTACATAATGTAAGTGATAATGCTCCATAAGTTAAATCTTATTAAATGCATTCTCAATTTATAATATTTTCAACTTATGATGAGTTTATTGAAATATAACCTTATCACAAGTCAAGGAGCACCGGTAATTTAAAACATTAAAAATAACATTTGTGTTATCATATTGCTTTCTAAATTAATGCATTAGTATCTGTTATGATATATTCTGGCCAAAGCTTTTGAATTTCTTAGAATTACAAGCACTCAGATTTGGACTCATCACAAAAGAATCTGTCCAACCATATGAAGAGACAAAGCCAGTTGTACAGCTACATCCTACAAAACTTACATTTTCACCTCTGTAAATCATAATTTCAGTGTTGGCAGCATTGTGAGTGCAGACACCACAGGCAGTAATAACTGGCTGAAATGCCTTCACGGTACAGCTGTTTGCAACAATACTGCCATTGATAACTCTCAAAAAACGAAATGACAGCTACAAGTGCCTTAAAAGAATATATGTTCCTCTTTACATTGTCCTGCAGGTTAACTCTCAGGGTGCTCTCAACTCTACACAACAGTAACTGTAAATGAAAGCATTACGCCCAAAGTTATTACACAAGGCCGTGGGTAACTATGAGCACCTCAGTGGTTCTCAGTGAGGAATTTATGTTTGAATTGCAGTATGAAATCACTCTTTCTCTTCTGGGGAATTTGTTCATATTAGCATAAAAACTTCAGAATCTCTATCAGTAGTTGTTCATACCAAAGAAAAAACAAGAAAAAGTGAAAGAGGAAGAGAAAGAACTTAGCAGAATTATGGTTAGGACTCACTAGAAGTTCTGCAATAGAGTCTGCATTAGTTGAGATCCTCATTGCTTGGACATATTAACAACTCAACTCAAACTGGCTTAAGGAAAGGGAGACTAAAATGACTATGTAATTGGGAAGTCCAGAGCTGAACGTATCTTTAAACATGGACGGACCCAGAGGTAAACAGTATACACAGAGTTCTGCCTCTTTTCTTCTCCACCTTTGAGCTATGCTTATCTCCGCTTGGTATATTACACACAAGCTCTTTCTGTGTGTTTGTTTCAGATAAGATGACCTCAGTTAGCCCCAGGTGCACATTTGCCCTGCCTAGCAGCCACAGTGGAATTAGACTTCCCCACCCATTAAAAGCCCTATAACAATCTCTCAGGGAAGACAACAGTTTATCTCTCTGGGGTCATATGCACATTCCTGATCAATACTTGGCACTCCAGTAGCTAGGCTTGGCTACATACTCACCTATGAAGTGAGGACAGGTCATTGTGATTCACATCACCATCTGGATCACCAGAAATGGGGCAGGAGTAGGAGGATGGGAAATGATACTGAACAGACAAAAACTATAGCTTTCCCCAATCACTACAGACTGCCTTCTGACTCCTGATGAAAGTGCATGCCCTAAAGATTTCCACAATGTGGGAAGGATCATCCCAAAAAAAGGGATGGATCTTACGGGTTCTTTGTAAGTTGTCATTTATTAAAACCTTTAAATCAAGCCGTCAGCCCTGAAAGATTATTTACATCTGAACCAAACGCATGAGTGGTCATTTGAATATTGTGTTGTCTGTGTGATGGGTGACTTTTGACATTTTCTGAAAAATCTAAAATCATGTGCACAATGTGAAGTTATGGATTTGAAGAATATAATACTTAGAATAAATAAGGTGGATCTTGATGCTTTACACCCAAAGCTTTGTGGGAAAAGTGACTTAAATTTTATAATCTGGAAAATAAACTACCACTCAATGAAATTTCATAACTTGAATGAAAATTCAAACAGAGGGATTTCACATTACGTCAATTTAAAAACTGTCTTGCCATTTATTAGTGAAACTAACATATCATGACTTTTTAGTATCAATAGTCACCTTCACTGCCCCTTTAAAAAACGTAAACACTTAGGTTCCAAACTCAGTGTCATTCCTACCCTTAAAAGTGGATAATTATTCTCCTTTTGTTGACTAAAGGTACTTTGGATAAATCAGTATTTCTTAATGTGTTTTCCACATTCATGTAAAATAAAAGGCCAGAAATTGAGGAACCAGTGTAAGAATATTATTGGGACTAATTCAATTCCAACTGGCTGAGTGGAGATGAGAAAGGAAATGAAAAGAGCTTCAAGCTGTGGCTCAAAATTTTAACAAAATTATAGATTTAGATGTATTCACTTGTTTGAATATTCACACTAGATTCTAGTGCTTAGGAACAGAGCTCTTCTAGCTGATAAAACAGGATGTCTTATTTGTGAGGGGAAAAAAATTAAAATTCTGAACTTAAAAAGTCATTTCCTGCTTACAAAGCAAACATTGGAATCTATATATTCTTTCTGCCATGCAGCCTTTATGTCACTGGGGAAACTTGTATAGGAGGGGGAAATGATTAGAAACCAGAAAACAACTAAAGAGATGTAACTATACATTTACAGTTGCTATGATCACATATGCTATATGAAAGAGAAAACAACATGTGGGTTAAAAATGAACACAAGGAGTACTAATTTAGTTTACTGAATCCAGAAGTTTCAGAATTAGACAAGAGTTTTTGCTAAACTCACAACGTGGCCAGAATCACCAATTTGTTATGAAAAGCATTTCTTCAGCAGGGGTCCTGACCAATAAGGGATGGTCGATTTCAGTCTTTCAAATTCACCTCATGAAATCCTCATAGTACTTTTTATTATTTCTGAGAAATGACAGAAAATGCCTTCTAAGAGTGTTAGTTCTGTTTTCACTATACAAGATAAGAAAACTCACACAATCACTTTCAACCCTTTGTTTCTTTACTAAAATCCAGCTGAAATTGCAAGGCAGTCATTTATCTTTTCACTGAAGTTTATTCCCCCAACCTCCCAGAAATCCTTCCTTGGTAACTGGTCTTACCAATTCACTAAACTTTTCTGATTTCATAATATAAAAATTTTTCTTCCTCTCAACTCTCCCAGGTTTAAAGCTTTAAATAACCATATTTTTAGTGTTGTTCTTAGAGTATGATACACCTAGCACTGCCTTACAAATAGGTTTTTTATTAATATTTCCACACATTTGGATTTAAGTTGAAAGAGAAATCTAGGATTCCATGTGCCATATAATCTGTTCACTATTCTATAAAACATGTCTTCTAGACAAGTTTCATTAAAAACTCTTAAGAATTTTTTAGGTATTTAATAACTGTTAATTTCTTGAATTTTAGTAGTTCCATCTAACCAAGTGAGTTTCTTTCACTCTATAAGCTCACTGACTAGCAAATCAAACTAAAATATAACTAGAACTAGAACAGGATATTAAATGTATAATGGTTAATCATTACAGAAGGTATCCTCTAACTGCAAAACATTTTGATCTTTGATTTCAACTTATCTGCGGATGTGTTTTTAGAGTGGTTGGACTATGCCATAAAAAGGGCGTAAAAGATGCTGTGACTCAGTTTTACTACATGATAGCAGACTCATTCCACCTATGTCATCTAGAGACCAACTCTGTACTGCCTAAGTGAAGAATTTCCTTTTGTGCCTGGGCTATAAAAGATTCCAATCTGTCTGGGCATGCCTAAGAAAGCTGAAGGCATGAGAATTCAGAAGCCTCTTGGAAAAGCTACCCAGCTTTGTGACCTGTCTTACTTGTATAACACAAAGTAGAAAGAGTAACTTGTCTTCCAGGATCTTCTTCATTCTCAAATACCACCGGCTTTGGCAGTCTCAAAGAGTGTTGATTATGAAGCCTGGTGAAGCAGCTACCTGGCTCTATCGTGCCATCCAGGCAACAGTGGAAACTACAGTGCATGCTGGAATGGCTGCTGAGAAATATCCCAGTCTTTCAGTGCCAAAACTTGTTGCATCCCTCTAAAGCAACTGAGAGTCATTTTTCTCCTAGCCCTTGTGACCATGTAATTGATTAGATATCCCTCGTCTCATTGGCTGCTAGAAAGCTTAGAGTCAACATTTGTTTCTGGCACTATTACACACCAGATATTCTGGAAGAATCTGCCAATAAAAATGACTACAATTTTGAATTAAGAAAAAGGTTGCATTGCTGAGTTAACGCACATGCATACACACACACGCACACACACACACACAGGTCAAAAGTAAAGTGAAAGCAGAAACTCAAAAGTTAAGCATGTGCCAATACCAGCTTTCCCTCTAGGGCCTGTGCTGAGCCCTGAAGACACTGAGTTTTCACCGTGACAACTGCAACAGGTGTTAAGGTCAGGAAATAAATACGTGACCAAGGTGGGAAAATAAATAGAAGGATACTCTATGTGCTGCTGGGACATCAAAGGTCTACATATTCTCAGCATTGGAACAAATGAAAAATAAGTCCACTTTGCAGAGGCACAAAAATTTGCCTCTCTCAACCTCAGAGAAATGCAGAAGAGATCTTGAGAGCTGATACCACTGAAGTTCAGATTTACCTACCTATGCAACTCAGATATCTTAAAGCAGATGATTTTATTTTAAACAGTCTAGCTGAAGAGTTTGTGTGTGTGGGACGACTGAAAGAACAAATGCAAAGTCTCTTCAGAGGAACATCACTTCAATTGAGATGCTAATGAATTTTCATAGTTAAAAAGAATATCAGCTCCCACTAAAAAAGGTCACAAAACATCAAAGACACATGAAAACATACTGTAGAGTCAATCAAAACAACATGAAGCAGAAAAGAACTACAAAAACTTCAGATATTGGAACTTTTTGATCCAGAATATAACATAAATTATGTTTCTAGCCACAAAGAAATTAAAAAGAAACTTGAAAATATGAGCCAGAAACATGAGACTATTAAAAAAACAAGCATATTTTTAAAAAAAATCAAATAGAAGTTTTAGGAATTAAAAACCTCAATGAACAGACTAAATAAAATAGATACAGTTGAAGAGACACTTGATAAACTAGAAGATAGATCCAAAGAAAGTATCCTGAATTCAGCTAATGAAGTAAAAGAGAAAAATATCAAAAAGAGTTTAAGAGATCTGAAGAATAAAGCAAAAAGTTCTGCCATATTTTCAGCCAGAGTTCCAAAAAGGAGAGTAGTTGGAGAGGCAATGTTGGAGAGAGAATGACAGAACGTCTTCTAAACAGTGACCTCCATGGACAAAGTACATTGCAGCATCTTAGCTTTTAGATCTCTTGGAGAATGTCAGGATGATGACCAGATTCATTAAAAGCTATTTGTAATAAAGAAGAGATGGTTCCTTGCTTCAGTGGCTGAACTAGTCTCATAGGACCTCCCAGCAACCTCAGCAGGGCAGCAGGTATGGATGCAATGAGGTTCAGAGGTCATACCTATACCATATAGCGGACCCAGAGAAACTCTGGGATAAGCCTGTCAAGACCTCAGAAAGGACATGACGAGAGTGAATGTCAGAAATTTTACTACTAAGGGCTTAGAACTCAAATTACATATATAGTGATCCCAAATCCCTTGATGATACCTCCTTGGAGGAGTCAGGAAAGTAGAAATTAAGAAGATGCTTATCTTTCTCTCTCACTTCTTTGTCTTCTCTTTGCTATTCTTTATGCCTAAAACTCTCCTTAAAGTTTTCCCTGATAACTATTCATTTCCAAGTGTCCCTTGTATTGTATGCTCATTAAAGCATTAGTGTCCTACACAGAATCTTAATCTTCTCATAATCTCGTTAAATGCCTGTAACCTTCATCAACCTCAAACTTTACATTCCTACAAAATACAGATCTTATATTAATATTTGTATCCTTAGACTCCATTAGGATCTAGTGCAATGCCTTGTATACAGTTCGATATATTTCCTAAATTTCAAAAAATTCATATGCTCACATGCACGCACGCGCGCACACACACACACACACACACACACACACACAAAATGTCATTTATTTATTTATTTGAGATGGAGTTTCACTCTTGTTGCCCAGGCTAAAGTGCAATGGTGCAATCTCAACTCATTACAACCTCCACCACCTGGGTTGAAGTCATTCTCCTGCCTCAGCTTCCCAAGTAGCTAAGATTACAGGCACCTGACACCATGCCTGGCTAATTTTTTATATTTTTAGTAGAGACAGGATTTCACCGTGTTGGCCAGGTGGTCTCAAACTCCTGACCTTAGGTGATCCACCTGCCTCGACCTCCCAAAGTGCTGGGATTAGAGATGTGAGCCACTGCCCCAGGCCTAATGTCTTTTAAATCTCTCTTTCACACACACAGATATATTCCTAGTAATCACACCCTAATGGGTCAAAAAGTTCAGACTTAGATCTTTGGACCGTAAGTGAAATAAAATGAGAATTACATTCCTGAAAGTAAAAGGCAGAAAAGGATAAAGAATAGCACAAAAGACTGAAGCTAAAAGAATTAAATAAATTTTAACATTTCTTATTTTGTTATTTTGTGTTCTTATTTTGATTTCAATGGTTTTACTAAGAATTAATTTATCCTCCAAAATTATTTAACAGTGACCAGTATCCCTTATTTTCCAGGCTGCACACACTTTATAAAACTTTTTTTCAATTTTTTCTCCCCCAGGCCTCCACAGCTAGATGCATTCTGCCTGCGTGGAATCACATTAGTGCCTCCGTCAGCTGGTGCCATCACTCACCCCACATATTTTTCATTCAAAATTAACCCTGCACCAGATTCCTCATTAATTATAGCAGGACGTTTTGGTAAAGCTGGTGCCCTTCTGGTATGTGATTTGGACTCCAAGAATAAAGTTAGAAAAGATATATATGAACATAGAGATTATGATTCCTTGTAACATTAAGCCATAAAGTATGCTCCAAGAAAGTTAAATAACACAATTAAGTATATATTTATTTTAGTAAATTTCATTTTTATATAATTTCAAACTTATCAAATGCTGCAAAAATATTATGCAGTTTACTGTACAGTTTACACAGGTTACTATTTGCTACCATTTGCCCATCTTCATGAATCAATCTCTCTCTTCCACTCCTCTCTCTCTCACTTGATAGATGACTGATTGATGATAGACAGATGAAGATTGATGGATAGATAGATATGGATGAATGTTCTGAATCATATGAGATGAAGTAACCAGCCTCGTGCCCCTTTACCCTTAAATCCTTCAGGCCATATTTTCTAAGAACAGGGACATTCTCTTACATAACCGTAATTACTAATATCAGAAAATTTAACATTGACAGTATTATTTTATCTGTGATCCATATTTGAATTTTTCCAATTGTCTCAATAATATCCTTTAGAGGTTTTTTTCCCCCAAGCCCAGGATCCAAGCCAGGATCACACATGCATGTGAGTCCGGTCATGTCTCTTTAGCCTTCTTTCATCTGGAATGGTTACTTGGCCTTTCTTGGTGCTTCACCCCATTATTTTTTAAGAATAAAGGCCAGTTATTTTGTAGAATGTCCCTCAGATTGGGTCTGTCTTAAGTTCCTTCTTAATTAGATTGAGGATATGCACTCTTCTGGCAGAAATGCCACAGAAGGATAAGCATCTGACCAGGAAGCCCCTGAGGGCAGGCTGGCCCATTAACAATTGGTGAGGTTAACTTTGAAAAGGGTGTATGTAACTATATTAGTACATCTAGAGGTGAGTAATACAAACAGGTAGATTGTTATAAAAGCACACAAAAAGTGAACCAAGTATGGGAAATTTGTGGCATTCAGAGAGACAGCATATACTCACACCAGCCCCTTTCGACAAACAGGCAAGAAAGCAAGTGAAGTCTTAGAATTCGAAGCAGGGAGAAATTGTTATGGAGAAATTTGGGGTATGGGGACATTTGCACATTAAGGAAAAACAAGTTGCTAATAATTTCAGGGAGTGGATAATAAATTGGGGGCCATTTAAAAAATAAGACAAATTTGAATTCCCCTAGGGTCTTTCCAGGACATCACTGGTAATTATGTTTATAAATCATAACTGGTTCCTGACAATGGAAATTTTGATCTGCCTCTGGCGAAAAAAAAAAAAAAAGTAATTTCTTTTTAAGTTCCCTTTGGTTCAATAGCTTTTAATCTTAAAAGGGTTGTAGGAATATATCCTTATGACACCACTTTTAGCAGCAAAATTAAAACATATGCAGGTAAACTTATATAATAAGTAGCTTTATATACATGCAAGTAATAGCATAGGTATATGTATTTTCAATGTATACACATATACAAAATGGAAAATTTGTTCCATTCCATTAATAAAGGTCACAACCCACAGAGCATTCACTCGTCTAATGTCACCTTTGTTTGTGACCCTTCCCCATTCAGTTTCACGTGTAATGGGTAGCATTTTGGTTTAAGAATGGGACTCTGAAATATTCTGTGGTAATTTTTTGCCATCCCTGCAACTGGATACAGTACAATGTTATTTAGGGTAAAGTAGAAGGGAATTTCAAGGCATTATAATGTGTAAACTGTAATTTCAGTCCCAATTTTCAGCAATCGTTCCTTTAGAAAAAATAACTTCACTGGAAGATTCATCTCTGCACTATTTTTATGCAACTCTCTAAGCATGTAAACTTAAAAGGCCTGAATTGCACAAAGAAATGATTTTGTTTGTTTTGTTAAGGACTCAGTTCCCTCAGCACTCAAGTGGAGAATGAAGACATCGTCCTCCTTTACTTTTCTAAGATGACACTGTGACATCCAGAAGTGGGACAGGAAGTTACAGTGTTTGCCATTCCTCCTTATCACTCTCTGGGACTTCATGAGGCTAACTCATATGCAAGTCCATTTTAGACTATGGGATAGAATTTTAAGAAGATACCCCCATCACTTGAATTATTTAATATGTCCTAGGGATTGCAAAATACAATAAAAACAAATACTTTTGGATAATATTGCCACATGATATTATAATTCACAAATAACTATGTGGAAGAAGTCCCCTAAGAAAGACGATGTCCAGGCCAGGTGTGGTGGCTCACATCTGTAATCCCAGCATTTTGGGACCCCAAAGCAGGAGGATCCTTTGAGGCCAGGAGTTTGAGACCAGCCTGAGCAACGAAGCAAGACCCTGTCTCCATAAACATTTAAAAAATTAACCGAGCACAATGGTGCATCCCTGCAGTCCCAGCTACTTGGGAGGCCAAGGCAGGAAGTTCACTTGAGTCCAGGAGGTCAAGCTTATAGTGAGCTATGATCCCACCACAGCACTCCAGCCTAGGCAACAGAGTGAGCTCCTGTCTCTTTACGCCTAAAACTCTCCTTAAAGTTTTCCCTTAGAAATATGAGGGGCATTTCCAAGTGCCCCTTGTATTGCACGCTCATCACAGCATGAACGTCCTACACAAAATCTTAATCTTCTCATAATCTCTTTAACTGCCTGTCTCTAAAAGAAAAAAAAAGACAGGGCACAGTGGCTCACACCTATAATCCCAGCATGTTGGGAGGCCAAGGCGGGCGGATCACCTGAAGTCGGGAGTTCCAGGCCAGACTGACCAACATGGAGAAACCCCATCTCTACTAAAAATACAAAATTAGCCGGGCATGGTGGCGCAGGCCTGTTTAATTGCAACTACTCAGGAGGCTGAGGCAGGAGAATCACTTGAACCTGGGAGGCGGAGGTTGTGGCGAGCTGAGATCGCACCATTCCACTCCAGCCTGGGCAACAAGAGTGAAACTCTGTCTCAAAAAAAAAAAAAAAAAAAAAAAAAAAAAAAGTACAAACGACACGGTGTGGAGGCAACGGGGGGCAGAGTCGGGGTGTGGGCCAATGAACTTTGTGTGTATCTTGAGAATCTTCCTAAACTTTTAATCCCTGGGGAAAGGAATTTTAAAAACATCGTTCTTTCTTAGCCATCACTGAACAACCCTCCTTTTGAGGTCTGCCATGAAGGATAACATGAAATTTTTCAAAGGTAAGGAAATAGTGCATGACAAGTGAGAAAAACGTCTAACACATTCCTGCTCTTTTCTAACAGGTCTTCCTGGTGTTAACGCCCTTCTACCCGCTTTGCTGTGCTGTCTACACAATCAGGCGCTTTCTCTTCCAGCCGCCGAGACCTGGTAAGTGTTCCCTGACAAATGAGTTAATGGAGAAACAGTTGCAAGGAGACTTGGCTTCTGGCTCCTAAGATCACGAGAAAACTTTGCCTTTTCCCCTTCATGTCCAATAGCTTTATCAGCTGGAAGAAATGAGTGAATGACTCACAGTCACAGGCGGAGGATGCAGGGGCTGCCTCAGAGCCCTGTGGCGTTCAACGTGGCCTCTGTGGCGTTCAGCGTGGCCTTTCAGCTCCCATGCCAGGCCTGCGTGGGCATGGGACATCAGGGAGGTAGCCACTCCCAGCCCGCTCATCACCCGCATCCTCCAGGCTCTGCAGGTTCCACGGGAGGGGAGGGGGCGGGGGAGGGGCCTTAAAAGTCACCCTGCTACATGACCAGCGTGTCGCTTTTATCTCTGTGGAGAAGGGAGGAAGGTGTTTATGTGGAGGGTGCTGTCTGCTGTACAGGTCAGGGCACAACAAGAGAGCTCCAAATATTTACAAGAGGGAACAGTGGCAAGCAGTTTTCCCATTTCGTTTTTACATTTTAACAAAGGAATGTTGAAACTTAAAGCATTCATTTTTGCTTTAAAGCAGTTTCCCAGGCTATAAACTTTGACCGGTTTTCACACAAGTAGCAGAGACTAATCTGCAATAAAACTAAATTCCATGCTGCTTGAAGTGAGCTGAAATAGATATTTCCACATAGTTTAAGAATTAAAATATATTATTCTTGGGGTCATTGCATTCTTGCAAGGTGGAAATTATTACGTAATATTTCTCTGTGACAGCCTCCTCTTTGAGGTCATGAAAATAACATTTACCTTAAATGATCCATGCCAACATGGCTATACAATCAATAGCAACACTGTGCAGTTTTGAATCAGATGTGCTTCTGATAACTGACATATAAACTGCATGAGCCTCACTTTTCCAATCCAAAATGAAAGTCGACATAGAAAAACAGCAAAAGATGTCAGCAGAGTGAACTCACACAGAGGGGAAAAATGAAAAAAACTTAGACAATGAAGGCTTGGCTTTGAAGTGGCATTTCTTTATTAAGCTAAGGGACAGCCTGAATCCCTAGCATATTTTACTTAATCCAGGTTCTTAAAAAGTTTTGGATGTGATTCAGATATGGTGAGCCCCTAAGCTGAACATTTCCACAGCTGACATGACTTCTGGCTGGTGAGCTCAGCATTAGAAATGTCTGCAGGATATACTCCACAGGGGCTCCTCCCTCTTCTTTCCAGGCTCCTAAATGATACCATCAAGAGGGAACTGAGATTTGTAGGAAAGAAACAGAATCAACCTCCCATTGTGAATTTAGCCTCTGAGTCAGATTTTGAGCAAAAGTAAAGCAACAAAAACAAAAACAGAAAGTGCCGAGAAAGAATCCAGCCCTTTGTGCAGTTTCTCTTTCAGTAGAAACCCCTTCCCAGCAGGCTTGGTTATCACAATGAGAAGTTAAAGACAGCAAAAGGAGCCATTGTTGAGGGCTACATATGTTATGGTATATGAGCCAATTGAAAACGAATCAACAGGCGCAGTGGCTCATGCCTGTAATTCCAACACTTTGGGAGGCCCAAGCGGGCAGATGATGAGGTCAGGAGTTCGAGACCAGTCTGGCCAACATGGTGAAACCATGTCTCTACGAAAAACACAAAAATTAGCCGGGCATGGTGGCAAGCACCTGTAATCCCAGCTACTCGGGTGGCTGAGGCAGGAGAATCTTTTAGACCGTGGAGGTAGAGGTTGCAGTGAGCCAAGATCGCACCACTGTACTCCAGCCTGGATGAAAGAGCGAGAGAAAGAAGAAAGAGAGAAAGAGAGTGAGAAAGAGAGAAAAAGAGGACGGAAGGAAGGGAGGGAGGGAGGAAGGGAGAAAGGGAGAAAGGAAGGAAGGAAGGAAGGAAGGAAACTAATCAACAGTTAAAAAATGATTAGGCTGTGGTCAGCCACAGTGGCTCACACCTGTAATCCCAACACTTTGGGAAGCCAAGACAAGGGGAAGGATCCCTTGTGTCCACGAGTTTGAGGCTGCAGTGAGCTAGGAGTACTCCATCCTGGATGACAGAACAAGACACTGTCTCTAGGATAATAATAATTATAATTAAGTCAATCCTATGTATCAGTGTGTAAAAAACAACCAAGACATCGGAACATGAAGTGAAAAAAGCCGATTTCCAATTAGAGAAGATAAAAAGTCCATTTGTGTGCCAAAAAATGTGGAAAAGCTACACAAACATATTTAAGTTTCTGGAAGCATATTCAGGCGGCTGCAGTCACTCTGGGCCGGGCGTCCACGGGAGACGCACCGAGAGCACGCAGGCCGGATGATGCTTTGCCGCGGGGGCTGTCCCACACGTGGTGCGTGATTGTACAGCAGCCCTGGCCGATCCCCAGACGCAGTGGCGGCGGTTCTCCACCGAGCGGACACAACCGACGGCGCCACACACCGCCAGACGCCTCCTGGGAGGCAGATCCTCCCCGGAGGAGAACCTTGAGAAACGCCGCTCAGGAGACTGAGGCTGGAAGAGGGATTTCACTTCTCGTCTCTCCTCTGACTCATTAAGTTTATTCTCGTTTCTGTGTTTGATTTCACCATGAACACGTCCTACTTGTATAAGGAAAAGATTCTCTTTCTGAAAAATGTGGGAGGGGCGGTTGACAGATCCACCCCTGAACTCCTCTGTAACTCGGACAAAAGAACCAGATATCTATAAAAATACTCCATAAAGTTGTGTTGCCATGTTGATTTACATAGTAGTTTCATGTGGTTCATTTACTCCAGACACCTTAAGGCTCTGTAAAAAACACACATTTCAGAAAACACATCCTAAAATGTTTATCACCAATGTCTGCAGCAGAACCAATTCACTTCCGGGTCAGGAATTCCTCTTCCGCCTGCAGCCCCGCCCTCCCCGCGCCTGTCAGTCCATGCACTGGTTCCTTACAGCACTCGGAGGACCGCGCCACGCGTTGGGATCCTCCGGGCAGTCAGAGGACGGCTTCATCTGGGGCTCTGTCCTTACCCATGACCTGTGCACCTGAGCATCCTGTTTCAAGACAGAAAAGTACTCCAGGGGTCGCTCCAGGACCACCGGCTCTTGCAGAGGCCCTCGGGGAACAGGGCTGACTGCCAGCAGGCACCCCAAAGGCCGCTGGTGAGCCCAGGGGCAACGCTGCTGCCCTGCGCCAGGGATGGTTGAAATCCACCGAAAGCGAACAGCCACGGGCTTCCCCTCAGGGATGGAGGGGTGCGGACCAAACACTTCCTGAAAGTGAAAACTGAAAGTGTTAGGGCAAACTGAGGAGAAAGGGAGCAACACACCAAAAAGAGCGGAGAGGGGGAGGGGAGGAGGAGGCGTGGAGGGGGAGGGGAGAAGGACAGGGAAGGAGGGGGAGGTTACACAAAGAAGGAAAGGGAGGGGGAGGAAAGGATGGAAAGGGCAGAGGAGTGGGGAGGCAGTAGAGTGGGAGGGGAGAAAGAGCAGGGCAGAAGGAGAGGGAGGAGGAGAAAGGAGTGGGAGGGGAAGTAAGCAAGGGGAGGGGAGATAAGGAAGGGAAGAAATGGGGGAGAGGAAAAGGGGGGAGGAGAGAAGGGGAGGAAGGGGGAGAGGGGGAGAAAGAGGAGGGGAGGAGAAAGGGAGGGGGAGGGGGTCCAAAGACAGCTGTGGCAGAGAGAGCAGCCCAGAAGGAAGGGGCTTGTGGAAATGGGCATCACAGTGTCTCCTGGCAGGAGGGTGGTGGACTTGGGTAGACTGGGAAGGGCCTCAAGGCAAAGGGTGTTTTCTTAAATCCCAGAACAAGTTGTGAGTTGTAAGGACAGGGTTGATAAACTCCCACTCAGGGAAGTCAGAGACATGAATAAGTAGGTTCTACTTAAAAAAAAAAAAAAAAGTTGTATTTGTCTTCTTCAAGTCACCCTATTTTAATTTCATAGTGTCATCCATTATTCCGTCTCTGCTTTCATCGGCCTTCAGCCAAGCTGTGACTCGCCCTGTCCCAGTTCTGTGGGTGGCTGGAGTCATGGGGGGAGTTCTGTGGCTTCACTCCCTCTCTCTCGCCCCTCCCCTTTTGAGAGTGTGGCCCCCTTTGCCCCGCTCCATAAAAGACACTGTCATACATGAACGCCCTCTGTGTGTGGGCCTGGAGGCCCTCCAGCCAGATACTAACAGCCACAGCAGAAACGGCAAAACATGGATTACAAACTTCAGTGTTAATGTTAGGACTAGCACTGGCCATGGTGGTTATGCTGTTTTCTTCTGAAACAGGAACAGAAAGAATAAATGTTCTGGGTTTTTATGAAATGAGTCATTATTGGCAAAAATTTCTGTTGTATTGCAAGGCATTTGTATTAACTTCTGAAAATATCTGTTTTCTCAATATGTGAAAAATCATAAAATCAAGAATTTGCCACTACAAAATAGACAATATGTTTTTTTCCCTCTCTTTAAATCTTATTTATGGCAATATTTAAATGACTTAGCACAAATTGAAGTGTTAAGAATTATGAAATAGACAACTGGAAGCTCCTGACATCGCTACTCCTAGTCTGAAAGAAATGGAGCTCCTTAAGCCATTTTCAGTATTTCTAAGAGTTAAACAGGAATGTTAAGTTCACTTTCAATAAAGTTGCACAAGCTAATTGAAATGTCAAGCATCTTTGATTCTGCCTGGAATTGTATTAATGTAATGTGGTAACAGCGGTTATCTCTTGCAGATCAAGATTTCTGTTAGAGGGAAAAGAGAAGAGAAGGGAGAAGGGAGGAAGAGAGGGAGAGAAAGAGAACAGGAGCAAGGTTTAGCTCTAGACTTGAGCCAGTCAGTTACATTAAGCAACTGTTAATCTCAGTAGGTCTCAGTTTTCTCTGTGAATTGGGCACAATGCTCCATTGAGCATTGGGAATAATCCACATTAGCACTCATAGCATGGAATCAACAACATATTTTTTGAGTGCTTACTGTGTCCTAGGCACTGTTCTAGGTGCTTTTCATGAACTCACTGAAAAAAATTATGACTTTGCCACAATTACTATCCTCCTTTAAGATGAGGAAATTGAGGTACAGAACGGTTTGTAAGAACTTATATGTAAGGCCACACAGCTAGTGAACTGGGGTTCTAACCAAGGCAATCAGGTTAAGAGCCCATGGCTCTTCACTGCAAATGCATGTCCTTAACCACACTGCACTGTTACCTTAATAGGAGAAATATGAACCTATTGTGTGATCGCTTCTGTCAGTACTATTATTCCATGTCATTTTTATTAAAAATGAGAAAAAGAAATTGCTATCAAATGAACACATCATATTTAGTAGACAAAATTTTTCCAGTCTCATGATCTATGGTGGTAAAATGGTTGGTAATCATTGATCTGTAATGGAGAATTTGACATTTTATGGTCAGTCAAACTTAGTTACTAGGATGACCCTGATATTTTTTCAGTCATTCATTCACCAACTACATTATCAAGCACTACACTATATGCTGTTATGTGAACAGATTGCTATGCCATCAAGTCAAATACAGTATTGTTCTGAAACCACAATGTACTTATAATTTATGTTTTAATACTGATTAAATAGCAAAACACAGAATCCTAGGTATACACTCTGAAATCACAAATTCTGTATTTGATCTACTTGGTTTTGTGTTACTAATTTTTAATTTATTTACATGCCATTACAGACAAAATGTATTTTCTCAAACACAATTTGAAATAAAAATTATCCCCAAATAATTCTTACATACAATGGATTTTAAAACAAAAATATATATAAGGCACATAATATCCCTTTTCATGTCCTAATACACAGTTCTTATAAATTCAATTTGGAAAAAGTTTTTTTTTTTTTTTAAGAATTTTTTTTTTTGAAAGAAAGAAAAAGAAAAGGAGAAATAAAGAGCAAAAGAAAGAAAAAAAGAATGAAAGAGAGAAAGAAAGAGGAAGAGAAAGAGGGAGAGCGAGCGAGATTCTTGCTTTATTGGCCAGGCTAGAATGCAGTCTAAAAATGAGTATTACAGACCTCTTTTATGCCAATAATTGTGCTTAACAATGGAGACAGGAAGGAATAAGGGATGAAAATAACAAACAAGCGGCCAACCAATATTTTATTTAAACTTGTGAAATGCTATGCAATTGCTGAGGAGTGATTTACTTCCAATTATGTGGTTACTTTTAAAATAGGTGTAATGTGATACTGAGACAAATGTATGTTTTGTGGATTTGAGGTGGAGAGTTCTGTAAATATTTGTTAAGTTTACTTGTTCCAGGTCTGAGTTCAAGTCCTGGATATCCTTGTTAATTTTCTATCTCGTTGATCTGTCTAATATTGACAGTGTAATGTTAAAGTGTCCCACTATTATTGTGTAGGAGTCTAAGTCTCTTTGTAAGTCATTAAGAACTTGCCCTATGTATCTGGGTGCTCCTGTA
>CAUYQU010063026.1:0-66579 GCA_963574635.1 Cheracebus regulus
AAAAATTAGCTGGGCGTGGTGGCGCGCACCTGTAGTCCCAGCTACTTGGGAGGCTGAGGCAGGAGAATTGCTTGAACCCGGGAGAGGGACGTTGCAGTGAGCTGAGATCGCACCACTGCACTTCAGCCTGGTGCCTGGAGATGAAGCAAGACTCTGTCTCAAAAAAATAAAATAAAATAAAATAATTTTCATGACTCAGAAATGTATGGATTTTATTTATATTTCTATATAATTTTTATTATGACTGTTAAAAAAACCCTATAGTCAGTAACAATTTAATTGTACATTTTACCAAAAGTCTATAATTACACTGTTTGTAATATAAAGGACAAATGTCATTCATATTTTAGGTTGACATCTAGTTTAGCTTAGAATTTAGTTTTGTTTGAAAAGAGAAAACATGATCAACTGGAATTGTTAGGCAGCACTGGAGGAACTTACATTGGGTCTCCAGGAAGCTAATGAGACCAGTGTATGGGAGATACTAAATACATTATTTTTTAAATGAATGAATGAATTATTCAGAAACGACAATAGGAGAACTAAAAGATAAATGACCTGATTTTCACATTCCTCTGAAGCCCCAAATTGGCTGATGCTACTTCAAGTCATCTCCCACATCGCCCTGGGCAAGTGGCCTCAGATTCAGATTTAGCAAACATCTATTAGGCCCTTACCATGTGTCATACATTTCCAGAGGGATGTTAAAACCAACACACATCTGAAAGGATGCAAAGCTCAAACTCATAACAACAATTCACCTCCTTGGCCAGGCACAGTGGTTCACGCCTATAATCCCAGCACTTTGGAAGGCCAAGGCAGGAGGATCACAAGGACAGGAATTCAAGACCAGCCTGCCCAACATGGTGAAATCCCATCTCTATTAAAAATGCAAAAATTAGCTGGGCATGGTGGTGTGTGCCTGTAATCCTAGCTACTCAGGAGGCTGAGGCAGGAGAATTGCTTGAACCCGGGAGGCGGAGGTTGCAGTGAGCTGAGGTCACGCCACTGCACTCCAGCCTGGTGACAGAGTGAGACTCCGTCTCAGAAAAAAAACAACAATTCACCTCCTTGTCTGGGCTAGTACAGTATTATTAGTTCCATCTATTATCCTAGGGCCTTTTCCCCCTCAATTTTCACACATCTCCTGAAGGAGAAACAAAGAAAGGAGAGAACTATCTTCCCATTCATCTACCCCTTCTTTCCTGTCTTTACTGGTAATAAACTCTTCTGAATTTCTAGAGCCAAACTGCACACAACCTCTATTTCTCAAGAACATTCAAGTCTCCTGTCTTGGACCTTCACCAATCAGGATCTAGTCCATAAGGGTTTAGTATGAGAGGGCATTATCCTACAGGGCTCAGCAGTGGTTCCTCTGCTGTGCTTCTCTCTTACTTGTGTGGAAGAAATACATGGAGACCATCCAAATGAGAATGAGGAAAGGTGATTCATTCAGAACTTGCTCCAGCAAGGGAGTCAACCACAGTCGTTTGTGTTTGGCAGAGAAGCAAAGGCAGGCAGAGAGGTGGAAAAGCTTTATAGTGGAATAAAGGGAGGCTTGGGTATATCCTGATTGGAGGTTGTTGGCCTGGGGAAGCTGGAAGCAGGGTATTTAGAAGCCTACCCAAGCCCTCCTTCAAAGTGCCCATCTCTCATCTTTGCCTGAGACTACCCTTCTCAGCCTGTTAGAACTGCCACATTGCTAGCTGTAACCCTTTACAAGAAAACAAACCCTTTTCTAGATTTATACATCTTATGATTTTGCTTCAGTTAAGTACCTCAACAGAGCACTTGGTTAACGGTCATATTTGACATTCCTGATTGGTTGGTGGTCATATTTGACATTCTTCTGACATTTAACTTGATTGGTTAGTGGTCATATTTGACATTCTTGATTGGTTGGTGGTCATATTTGACATTCTCCTGTTGGTCCTATGTTGTAAGTGGGGACAAAAATTACGGAAGCTTAATTACATAGACCATGTTTATGACTGGGAATATAATGAAGATGTCAATTCTCCCCAAATTAATCTACAAATCTACAAATATTCCATTTCAGATTTCATTAAGGTTTTTTGAACTTGACAAGCCAAAGTTAAATTTCATTTGGAGAACCAAAGAGCCACAAAATCACTTTGTATGAAAAAGATAGGTGATGTCCTCACTCTAAGAAATATCACTGTAAACTGTAATGATTAAGACATTGTGATCTTGACATAGTAAAGACAAAAAACATAGGTGAAACATATTAGAAAGTAAATATAGAAACCTGATGTACACTGAATTAACATTATAAATCAGCAGGAAAGAATAAACTTTTAAAACATGGTTTGTAGACTATCGAAAGAGATCCTTAAATTCACCCCATAGATAAAATAATAAATGAAGATCCTTAAATTCACCCCATAGATAAAAGTCAATTTTAGGAGAATTAAAAGCCTAAATGTGAAAAAACAAACTTTGGAAAATTTCAGAAGAAAATGTAAGAGAATAACTTTTCTAAATTGTGATAAGGGTCCAGGCACGCTGGCTGGCCCCTTGTCACAATTGGGGTTACATGCCTGTAATCCCAACATTTGGGGAGGTCAAGGTAGGAAGATTGCTTGAGCCCAGGAGTTCAAGGCTAGCATGAGCAATATAGTGACCCTGTCTCTACAAAAAATAAAAAATTAGCCAGGCATGTGCCTGTAGTCCCAGCTACTTGGGAGGCTGAGATGGGAGGACCTCATAAGCCTGGGAGTCAAGGCTATAGTAAGCCACGATTGCATCACTGCACTCCAGCCTGGGCAACAGAGTAAGACCCTGTCTCTTTTGAAAAATTGTGACAAGGAAGGAATCCTATATGAGATACAAAAAGTATAAATCATAAGAGAAAATATCAATTAACTTAACTACATTAATTCCTGAAACTCTTTTATGAAAAAAAGACACATTTAAAAAAGAAAATATAGCTAAAACCACAAAATTATATACTTTTAAAAGGGTGGGTGGTATGGTATGTAAATTATATCTCAATTAGGCTGGCATTTACAAAGTGTAAAGACTTAACAATAACCTACCACTTTGTACCCATAAGATTGGCAAAATTTTTAAAGTCTGGCAATACCAAGAGTGTGCAATGATGTGAAATATACCATGGAAATAAATGCTGGTGAGGTATAAATTGTTACAACCACTTTGAAATTTGTCAGTGTCCAATATACTTGAAGATGTTTGTACTCCATCATCCAGAATTTCACATTCACATATATATAGTATAGAAACTTGAGCACATGTGACCTAGAAGACTTGTACAAAATGTGTACAGCAGCATTATATTAAAATTAAAAAATTTAAACCCATCTAAATAATCATTAAGGGTAGAGGATATTCATAAATGAATTACTGCACAGTAATCAAGAAGAATAAACAAAAGCAGCACGAATCGTCATGGTAATGCCACGTGGCTACCTCTGGAAAGCAGGGGGCAGGGAAAGAAATTGAAAGGGATACAAAGGGAGCTTCATAAAGACGAAGCTTCATTCCACATCTGTGGAATGTTTTACTTCATGTTTCCAAAATCTTAGGCAAAATGTAGCAACAATGTCATTTGTAAGATCTGGGCAGTGGTACATGAGTGTTTATTATCTTATTTTTGTGCTTTGTTTATTTGAAATAATTTCGAAGAAAAGGAAATCCCTTCGGTGTTTAGTAAACATGCATTATTCTAAAATTATAGTAAATTTTAATAATATTAATGTCAATACATCTATTCTATCCAAACACTTCATTATCAAAAATTTTAGAATCAAAGGAATAGTAGCAAAGATTTCCAAAATGTCCTAAAGCAAGCCTTATAAAACAAGAACATTGTTCTCTGCATTCCTCCCCCCTCCCCCGCCCCAAGATGGAGTTTCACTCTGTGGCCTAGGCTGGAGTGCACTGGATCTTGGCTCACTGCAACCTTCGCCTCCCAGGTTCAAGTGATTCTCCTCCAGAGTAGCTGGAACTACAGGCACGCGCCACCACACCTGGCTAATTTTTTGTATTTTTAGTAGAGATGGGGTTTCACCATGTTGGCCAGGCTGATCTCCAACTCCTGACCTCAGGTGATCCACCCACTTCTGCCTCCCAAAGTGCTGGGATTACAGGCATGAGCCACAGCACCCAGCCATTCTCTGCATTCTTACTGACACATGTATAAGCGTGGCATGCAGAATCCTTATAATTCAATCCAATCTAACCTTCCCCTTTAAATGGAACTCACTAAGTATGTACTGATGAAATGGTACTAATAGAGGATTCCTTCTGTTTTTTAGTCCGAACCATGCTCTTTCCAAAGCTTGCCCAAAATATCATCATAAGGTAATAATCCCAATCATGAACCAGTTTTTTAACTACCCCTCCATTTGTTTTTCCAGAAATGGCCAAGTTTTTTTGTTTGTTTTGGTCTTGGCTCACTGCAACCTCCACCCTCCCAGGTTCAAGCGATTCTCATGCCTCAGCCTCCCGAATAGCTGAGATTACAGGTGCACACCACCACGTCTGGCTAATTTTTGTATTGTTAGTAAAGATGAGGTTTAGCCATGTTGGCCAGGCTGAAGACCCTGTTTTCAGTGTCCTCATAAGCCCCCAGGTAGGAAATTATCCATGGATTCCAGGTGTGGCAGCACTCTTTGGGTCTGTCCCCTTTCTCTTTCTATTAACTCTGGCTGTGGTGTCTTTCACTTTTGAAGAGATAAGCCATGAGAAAATGGGCAAAAAAGAGCCAGCATCAAGATTAAGGAGAGATGTGAGACTAACAAGGCAGTGAGCAAGCCGTCCAGGCTGCCTGCCATCCTTGATGACAAATGAGCAAGAATGTCTCATGCATGATGTCACAGAAACAGGATCTGGACCCATCTTAACAGACTGGACCGAGGGCTAATTTCTACCCAGAAAACACTGTGAGGGTAAATATAAAAGCCTTTACTTGGATACAAAAAAATCCCAGGGCTACATGTACAGGATAAGGACTAAATGAATTCACAGCCATGTGTTAAATGTTTTTAATTTGTTTAATTGGCCAGAATACTCACAGTCAGTAAACACTGAATTGTGGCTCCGAAAATAAAAATGCTACTGCCGTGTTAGAACCCAGGAGAATAAAGTCTGTGTTCATTAGGCCCATCATGTATGATACCAACATCTGGAGCACTGTGTCTAATTCTGGGCACCATGTTTTAAGAGTTGCTTTAGCACATTTAAAGAGCAGTAAAAATTGTGAAGAAATCAATAACCACTTTATGAGGAAGAGTGGAAAAAACATAAAGAGAATTGAAGTCCTATGGATATAAGCAATGACTTAAATCAAAGAGCAACCCTAATCCTGCTAGACACAGAAAACAGCATGTGATCACACTGGAGGGGGCTGTTAGACTAACGGGGGGCCCATAGTGTGAGGCGAACGTGAGAAGCACGACACTGTGGAAACCCATAATGGTGGGCCATAGTGAGAAGAACTTCTAATGCTCATGTTAGAGAGAAGAAAATAAAAATGCTACTGCTGTGTTAGAATCCAGGAGGGGAAAGTGTATGCTCATTAGGCCCATCATGTATGATATCATGGGTATCCTACCTGATGGGTCTAACAAGCACACATAATACCATGGGTTAATCTTTCTCAAAATGTTAGTTTTTTCTTCAGTTTCACCCAATTGATACAGATCAACTGCCTAAGAATAAATAAAAATATAATTTACTTTAAAAGACTGAAAAAAGGTCAGCATGACAGAATTTTGGGGGGTGATGGGGTGATGGAATGGTACGGCGTCTTGATTATGGTAGTTGTTACAACTCTTCACATTTGTCGAAATCTATAGATCAGTACATCCAAAAGAATAAATTTTATACCTTGTAAATTATAAAATAAACTAGTCGGCCAGGCACCATGGCTCATGCCTGTAATCCCAGCACTTTGGGAGACTGAGGCAGGCGGATCATGAGGTCAAAAGATCGAGATCATCCTGACCAATATGGTAAAATGCCATCTCTAATTAAAAAAAAAAAAATACAAAAATTACCTGGGCATGGCGGCGCATGCCTATAGTTGCAGCTATTGGGAAGGCTGAGGCAAGAGAATCTCTTGAACCCGGGAGGCGAAGGTTGCAGTGAGCTGAGATCGCACCACTGCACGCCAGCCTGGGTGACAACGTGTGACTCCGTCTCAAATAAAAATAAAAATAAACTAGTCAAAATATTTTGTTTAAAATAAAATGAATTTGGTCCAAAGATAGCTTCTTGTTTATACCATACTTGTTCACAGTGACTCCAAACGAAGAAAAGTAACTAATGAGAGGCCAGGCACCTCATCTTCTTCATGCTTTGGGGGAGGGAGGGATTTATGTGTAGTAATTCTGGAGTGACTGAAAAAGAAAAGTTCCATCTTGGTCTTTCTGTGTTCACTCCTAAAGGAGGTGCTGCTGATTCTTACTCTTATACTCAACCCTCAGGTCAGCTCAGAAATCGGGGCTGGAGAAGAGCTGTCAGCTGCTTCTTCCCTTCTCCGCATAGGACCAGACAGAAACATGCACATGAGCTGGAATCTGATATATGACATACGGACTAGGTCTGGTTGGATCTCCGGCCTCTCTAACCTGTCTGAACTGAAAAATAATAAGCAAGAGAGAAAAGAGCATTCACTCTTTTTTTTTCCTCTTGCTTCTTCTCCTTTCATCATAGAGGTGATTTACTACTGAGTTTTCATGATCTTACTCTGACCTGGAAGTCTAAACATAAGATGATTTATTTGCCTAGAAAAAAAAAAATCTATGTATGCATTCACATAAGCTTAGAATTGTGAAATGATTTTTCTTTTTATGTACTTATATAGTTATCTTAAGAGACAGGATCTCCTATGTTGACCAGGCTGGAGTGCAGTGAGTATTTATAGGTGCAATCCCAGCATTGATTAGCACTGGAGTTTTGATCCGCTAAGTTTTGGAGCTGGTTTACCCCTCCTTAGGCAATCTGGTGGTGTCTCACTCCTGGAAGGTCACCGTATTAATGCCAAATTTAACGTGGATACACCATCGGCATAGTACACTATAGCCCAGACTCCAGGGCTCAAGTGATCCTCCCACCTCAGCCTCCCAAGTAGCTAAGACTACAGATATGTGCCATCACACCCAGCTATTTTCATTTTATATCTTTGTATTATATGGTGTTTTATCAGGTAATAAATAATAATAAATAAAAATCAACATCTGAGTTTTCTAACTAGTGGATATTGTTTAAAGACACTGAGAGTGTTCAGTTATTATACCAACAGATGGAATTTTCATCTTTGGTACATGAGTTCTAAATTATAGATAGGTCTAGAGCAAGTCAACCCTAGCGCCATGACTACTTGACACCTGAACAGAAGAGGCTGCCTGCAACAGAAGAGGCTTTTGTGAATAATAGTTTCATACTTAATTGTGTCACCAAGAAATGAAGCAATGCCTAAGCTCCTGCTCCAGATAATACAGGAGCTCTATGCCAGCTGAGCGGAGCCTCGTACTCCCAGCCTCCTAAAGAAGGAGTCTGTAGAAGGCCTTGGCTCTCACCTGTCCACTGTGCCCCTAGAAGCTGCAAAACAGGACAATTATCCTGTGGTTCCCATAAAAGACATACGAAACTAGATGTCTTCTATGAGATTATTATACGAATCCTTCAGCTTATAACACATCATTAAGAAAGCATACTTATATTTGCCTTTTTTTTCTTTTTTTGAGATGGAGTCTTGCTCTGTCGCCCAGGCTTGAGTGTAATGGTGCAGTCTCAGCTCACTGCAATCTCCAGCTCCCAGGCTCAAGCAACTCTCCTGCCTCAGCCTCCCGAGCAGTGGGGATTACAGGCGCCCGCCATCACACCTGGCTAATTTTTTTATTTTTGGTAGAGATGGGGTTTCACCACTTTGGCCAGACTGGTCTCAAACTCCTGACCTTGTGATCCACCCGCCTCAGCCTCCCAAAGTGATGGGACTTCAGGCATGAGCCACCGCGCCCAGCCTATATTTGCCTTTTAAAGCTGTATGTGTAAACCTGTTTAATACAAACCAGTGCAAAAATAAACATGTTGAACTAACACATTCTCAACATCTGCTTCTAAAGGTGTTTCTCTAACACTTCCATTCTTTGAAAGAAAACAGTTTATGATGCAACTTTAAGAAAGCATGCTTACAAACACTTTTTTATTTACTTATATGTTTATCTTCAGAGACAGGGTCTCTTAAGCAGCCCAAACCCTGCATGTCAACCACCATCACCCAAACTACCAGGCACATGTACTAATATGACCTAATTTCCCTTCCTCTCCACCCTTCCAAACCCTGCTGGTGCATTCTATGGAATGTATGGTGTATCATCAGGAAACTTGCTTTATCTTCAAACTCTTCTCTAAGCCTTCTCCTCTCCTCTTTCATGCCCCCTCTGAAACCTGCTTATTCCATAAAAACATATCTTCCTCCTTCCCCACAACCCTCTAGAGCAGCTCTCTTTTCTCACCCCATGAGGCTTTGGTCTGGGAATGGGACATTGTCCTTTCTATTCTAGAAAACCTAGCAGTTCTCTCTCTCAATCATATTCCAACTCTGTGCAATACACTGCATCTTCACCACCACTATCATCACCCAGGCCATGCCAGCCCTCTCCTAACCTGTCTCTTTCTCTCCACCCTTACCCTCCTGTGGTCCATCTCTCCATCACAGTCATCTTACTTTTAAATGGCTGTGATATCACATCTCTCTGCTCCTTAAAGCCCACCAGGAGTTTCAGTCCTTACCTTGACTTGCAAAACCTGCATGATCTGGGTCCTGTCTCCATCTCTGTCTCTTGTACCACTTCTAGCTTTGCCCACTGTAGTGAAGAGAATTGTGTCCCCCAAAAAGAGACACATCGAATCTCTAACACGGCCTACCCTCATACTTGTAAACGTGATCTCATTTAGAAAGAGGGTCTTTGCAGATGTAATCAAGTTAAGATGATACCATTACAGAAGGCCCTACATCCAATAACTGGTATCCTTTTTAGAAGAAAAGGCCATGTAAAGACAGACATTGGTGGAGCATGGTGGCTCATGCCTGTAATTCCATCACTTTGGGAGGTTAAGGCAGGAGCCTCCCAGGAGCCCAGGAGCTCAAGTCCTGTCTGGGGAACATGGCAAGACCCCCATCTCTAAAAAAAAAATTAAAAAATTAAAAATTAAAAAAAAATTATCAGGGCATGGTGGTGCTCATCTGTGGTCCCAGCTACTCAGGAGGCTGAGGCCGGAGGATGGCTTGAGCCCAGGAGGTCAAGGCTACAGTGAGCCATGTTCAAGCCGCTGCACTCCAGCCAGCCTGGGTGACAGAGAAAGACCCTGTCTCAGAAAAAAAGAGACACAGAAAGAATGCCAGGTGACAATGAAGGCAGGGATTGGAGTCATGCGTCCACAGTCCTCCCATAGAGGATCCTTTCTTGCCCTTCTTAGCTTTTGATAGTTAAGAGGGACTGTAGCCTTGCTGACACCCTGATATCAGACTCTGGCCTCCAGAACTGTGAAGCAATAAATTCCTGTTGAGCTAAGCCACCCAGCTTGAGGTCATTTGTCATGGCAGCCCTAGGCCACTAAGAAACCCACACTCCTTAGGCACATTGACTCCTCTGCGCTCCTTGAACACACCACGCTGATTCCTGACCTAAAAACTGTTTTCTAACTCTTCTCTCTGACGAGAAGGTTCTTCCTTTATATGACCAGCTCTTACATGCCATTCATCTCAGCTTCAACATCACCTCCCCATTTTCAAACATTCTACCTAAAATAGCTACCCAGCTACTTCCTAATACATTAACCTGTTTTAGTCCCCTGCATAGCCTATAGCTATCTGATGTTACACATGATTGTTTATATATCATCTGGCTTTCTCCATGCACTAGATGAGAAAGTGATTTGATTATCTTAGTTATTGCTCTTCTCCTGAGTGCCTAGACAGCACATTGTACCTATGTAGGTAAGGTGACCAATTGGTCCCAGCTTGCCCAGGAATGTTTTTAAAAAGCCTCATGTCCTGGGAGGCCCCTTGGTACCAGGAAAACCAGGACGGCTAATCACTCTACTAGCAGACGTTGTCAAGCAATCCAATTATCCATATATATTAGAAATTGAATGCATTCATTAAACTGTCAAAGAAATAAAGTTCTTACTCTAAAATCTAACAAAACGTATTTGACTATTTCAGGCACAGGTGGCCACTAGATGGCTAGATTCAGTAACATATCAACTTTCATTAAAATTAATAAGAAGTGAGGAGACATTTCATTCCAATTAAAGTATTAAGGTACTCAGCTCTTTCTCATGGTACTGTAAGGGTATAGAACTATATATCTTTGAAGAATTTATAATTCCCATGTGTATTTCTGAAAAGTCATTTAAATTTTCCATGTTGAAAAAAAGATGGATTTATAAATACTATGACTAATTTGCATTTTTAATGTTATTTCTGAAATTTTTGTCACACTAAAATGAAAAATCTATATTGGGACAGATAAAACTGTGACTACAATGACATATTGTATCCAGGAATTTAAAATATAGTCAATATTTATTTATTCACAAAGTAACCACCTGAAGATTTTAATAGATGCAGGGAAAAAGAATCAGCTTCTCTGAAAGAAACCCATTGTTGGAAATGTTGCGAAAGCAAGTTTTTCTCAAGTTTATAAATCTTAGATAAGAGATAATCCCAAGCTGATGTCATTTTCTAAGAGAACCTCATAAAGTCACTAAGGCAAAAAAAAGGCTCATCTCAAGCCTTCTTGTCTGCAGTGAAGATTTGCTGCTCTAATTACTCCAGAGATTAAAATTTGCTCAAGGAAACAGTTTCTAAAACAGAGCTTGCAACTTCAGGAAATGTCATTCTTCCTTATTCCCAAAGATCAAATCGATCTGATCTTTGCATAGGGTCCAGCCTACAGGGTTCTGTGAGCCCCTCCCTGCTGGTGTGGAGATGAGAAATTGTAGCAATAAAAGACACAAGACACAGAGATAGAGAAAGGAGAGTTTGGGCCCGGGGGTCCACTGCCAACCAAATCTCGGAGTCCTGCAGTGGCCCCGAGTGTCCGCACACTGACTTATTGAGTACAAAAGCTGGGGACAGGGAAGGTAGGCGTGGTGCAAATCTGGGGGCAAGGTAGGTAGGGCGTGGCCTCGGTGGTCGGTGATAGGGACTGGCCCCAGACTTTCAGGTAGCCGAGGAGCACTTTTCCATACTTGTCGGGAAAGAACAAAGACATTAAGATTGCCATCCCTTCTACTGATTAATTCTTACAACAAAGACATTAAGATTGCCATCCCTTTTACTGATTAATTCTTACAAGAGAAAAGGAACCAGGTGCAGAAGCGGATCATGAGGTTGACATGGAACGTGACCACGGCAGCACAGCGTCACACGGAGACAATGAAGCCCCCGATGTCTGCGCGCCGACCTGACAGCCTCAGGCCTACGGCAAGACCCCAGAGGAGGGCGTTTTCTCCTAACTCCTCCAAGGAAGGAGACAGCTCGGCTGCTTTGGAGTCTGCTTCCCCAGCTGGCCAAACAGCGGTGCTTTCCCACGGCCGGCGCAGCCGCTCGGCCAGGGCGCCCTCCAGCGGCGCTTATGCTGGCTTGACAGGGGCTTAGCGTGTCGCCTTAGAGTCATTCATTTCACAGTGTGGCCCCAGGTGCACACTTCCGACCTGACACGCATTAGTAAAAGAATGAAGATACCTGTGAATAACTAAAGTCACCCATGAATAACTAATACCTACTACGGTTATATTTCCAGTTCCTTTCTTCTTCATTATTTATATGGAAATAGGCTGCGGCTTTTGGCTCCTGCCTCGGCCCTTATGGGATCTCCCCGCTACATGAAGGTATGGGGTGATCATAGTCAAAGGGTACAGAATCTCAGTTTCACAAAAGACGTATGTGTTTTTTAGTTCTATTGCACAGCATGGTGAATATATTTATATTAGATTATTGTACCTTTCAAAATTGCTAAGAGCAATTATTTCATGTTGTATTTATAAATTATAACATCACTTTGTACCCCATAAATGTATACAATTATAAGCTGACAATTTACCATTTAAAATAAAGTTTGATTTACAATTAAAATTAAAGTTTGATTTATAATTAAAAACAAAGTAAAATAGAATAGAACACTGATAATGGAAGTGCAGGAGACAATAGCAGATGAAATTTTCTCTCATGCTTAACAGAAGTTTTTAAAGAGCCAAAATATTTATTCACAAATATCAAAACAATGAAAGGTCCACACCCTTGTTCTACAGTCTCGGAAAAGTGATGGCCAGAGAGAAAGGAGCAGAGAAAATTTTGGTGTAGATTAGCACATCTCCTAATCACCCCTGAATGAGTCAGGGTCTGGTCAGAAAATGGAAGTCACCGTAGTTTATTTAGAAAGGAGGGAATTTGAAGCTGGGGGAGGGTAAAACCCAAGGAGGGGAAAGGAGGGGGAAAGAGGGAGGAGGGACAGTGTGGAGGGAGTTGCTGGGGGGAAAAAGACAAAGCCGCTTCCCAAGATTCCAGCTGAGGGGAGACCTAGGCTTTCCCCAGCCTCTTCTCCTCTAGTCTTACATTGGCAGAACTTACATGGAAACAAGAAGGCAAGAGAGCTGAAGGAATTTCCTGCATTGCTGAGAAGGGAACAGAAGAGAGAAAAATGTACCTGAGAACAAACAAATAACCAGCACAACCCCGAGCTGACCAGTGACCAGTGGAAGAGAGAAAGCAAGCCAATGGGAGCAGCGCTTCCACGAAGTCCAAAGCAATGCCTGGGAAAATTCATCATGACCCCATTACACTCAGGAAGTTGTTCAAATAAGGCTCCCAAACATGAGAGGGTCGGAGACTATTTACTGCACTCACGAGACCTCCCAGAAAACAATAGCTGACAGAATCAAACCAAGAGATTACTGGAGAACAGTGGCACAAGCACTGCTGGAGAGGTGGAAGCGATTTAACAGGCAGTCACAGAACCGGGGAAACGTGGTATGCAGTGTTGCAGAATGCAGCAGTGTGTCAGTAATAATAAACTGGGAGGTGGTGAGAAGGGAACGGGGTGAGAAAAGAGGGGAAACGAGATGGGAGAGTTGGAAAGCAGGCAATACAGCTGGAAGCCATTTGTCATCCAACAGTTGGAGGTGACTAAATAGGACGGGAAAACTGGCATGTTTAAAATGTTCTTATAGTAGGTTCAGTAGGTTCTTTCCTTCCTTTCGGCTTTTTTTTTTTTTTCTTTTTTTAAGGAAGAGTCTTGCTCTCTTGCCCTGGCTGGAGTATAGTGGTGCAACCTGGGCTCACTGCAACCTCCACTCCTGGGTTCAAGTGATTCTCCTGCCTCAGCCTCCCAAGTAGCTAGGATTACAGGCACACGCCACCATGCTTGGCTAATTTTTGTATTTTTAGTAGAGATGGGGTTTTACCATGTTGGTCAGGCTGGTCTCAAACTCCTGACCTCAAGTGATTCTCCCACCTCGGCCTCCCAAAGTGCCAGGACTACAGGCACCCATACCCTTTCAGCATTTTTAAATAAATAACTTTGAAGTAGATAGGTTTTAGGAAAATAAAAATTATTTTAATATAGTAAGGATTTTTTTTTAATATTCTTCCATATATTTATATCATTTGGTTTGGATCAGTTCAGATTCCTTAAAAAAAAAAAAAAAAAGAATGTCTTCGGTGAGGTTAAAAACCACACTCCTAATTTTCATTCCAGAAGCTCAAGTGCACAGAGAGGCAAATAAAATACAGAAACAGGCCAGGCGTGGTGGCTCACATCTGCAATCCCAATGCTTTGGGAGGCAAAGAGGGAGGATTCCTTGAGCACAGGAGTTCAAGACCAGCCTGGGCAACATGGTAAAACCCTCCCATATCTACAAAAAAAATTTTTTTTGATTAGCTGGGTTCAGTGGCATGCACCTGTGGTCCCAGCTACTCAGGAGGCTGAGGTAGAAGGATCACTTGAGCCCAGAAGTTTGAAGCTGCAGTGAGCTGTGATCACGCCACTGCAATCTAATGTGGTCAACAGAGTGAGACCCTGTCTCAAAAAAGAAAAAGAAACAATACGTTTATCAAACATCTCATGAAAGGTAAATGGGAATGAACATATGAAGCTTCCATATAATTAAAGTTATTACATACCTACCATAACTTTGTATTTAACACTTTGAATAAAATGCTTTATAAGACTCATTTTGCAGTTTACTCTCTTTTATAGTACAAGATCCAATTTAACTTTTTCTTCAAATTCAAAAATGCTAGTTGTTTCCCTGGGCAGTGAGTCTAGAGGTATTCTCAGAAGCTACCTTAAGTGCCCTGTGTTTGTTTGCTCAAGGGCTTATCAGCTTTTCTTAAAAGCTACTTAGTTATTGGAGGTGGGGGGCGGGTAGTCGTTTCTGAAGTTCCTTTAGGGCTGCATTTCTGTATATTTGTTCTTTCTCAGATGTGATTTTGAATAATAGTTGTGACTGAATCAGTGAGCTAAAAAGTGAGATGATGTAACAATTCAGATAGGATCCTACATAGACAGGTTGGGTCTCAGGAACCTGAAGGATTCATGGAGTTCTCTACAGATACCTGTAATTAATTAAATCCTCTCTCTTTGAGGTTTAAAAAATAAGATACTCTTCAAAACTGTCATCTGCCAAAAATATGTCAGGAACAGAGTCATATACTAAAGTAAATATGTCTTATTTTTATTTCAGAGAGGCAGTGTATATAGTGATTAAAAGCCTCTTAGCCAGGAGGCTATTTACATGAATTCCCATGCCCCAGTTTCCCCAGCTGTAAAATGCGTGTTATAATAGTACCCATAGAGTTCTCTCTACCTCACAGAGTTCTCAAGAAGAAAAACATGAGTCAGAATTTGTAAAACACTTATAACTGTGCCTGGAATATAGAAAGTACAATTACTATATAAGCTAGATTATAGGGGGGAAAAAGGAATTTTAAGAGAAATGGTTTTGGTCTGTATTCCTTAATGTTGACGTTAGTGTTTTCGTTTTCTCTGTGACTCTGAGAACAAAGTATATTTGAATATACATTGGCCCTCTATATCTGTAGGTTCCACATCCACGGATTTAACCAACTGAAGATCAAAACTGTTTTCGTAAAAACAAAATTGATGGTTGTATCTGTATCGACACATACGGACTTTTTTCCTTGTCATTATTTTTTAAACAATGGAGTATAACAACTATTTACATGGTATTGACATTGTATTGGGTATTATAAGTAATCTAGAGGTGATTTAAAGTATACAGAAGGATGTGTGTAAGTTATATGCAAATACTCTGCCATTTTATATCAGGGACTTGAACATTCTCAAATTTTGATATCAGATGAAGGATCCTGAAATCATTCTCCCACATACACCAAAGCATGACTATACAGTTCTGACCAGGCCAGCTTCATAGGCATGTGACCTGTACAGGAAGGATTCCCTCCACCTGTGTTAGAAGAGAGTCCCTTACTTGGTTTAATGCTCTACTGTCACTGTCTTGAGATCCTTAAGGCTTTCTGAACAGGGAATCTCACATTTTACTTTGCACTGGGCCCTAAAAATGAAGTCCTCAATCCTGACTTGGACTCTCTGTTCTGTTTTCTCTGATTCTTGTAAGCCCAGAAGCCCTCAGCTGCTTGTTGTATCCTCTCTCGACTCACAGGTTTGGGGTCGATCCCTCTGGAGCAAGGACAGTAAGAGAATTGAACATTCAGACCCATGCCTGTAATTCCAGCACTTTGGGAGGCCAAGGCAGGATCCTGTGAGGTCAGAAGTTCAAGACTAACCTGGCCAACATAATGAAACCATTTCTCTACTAAAAATACAAAAATTAGCCGAGCTTGGTGGCACACACCTGTAATCCCAGCTACTCAGGAGGCTGAGGCAGGAGAATCACTTGAACCTGAGAGGTTGCAGTGAGGTTGCAGTGAGCTGAGATAGTGGTCAACAGAGGGAAACTCTATCTCAAAAAATAAAAATCAAAACATGAAAATCAAGGCCTATTGCATTGTCTTTCTCATAGAATGTTTATATCAACATGCATGTATACTGAAAGTAAAAAAGAACTGGGGGAAAAAAGAGTTCCTCCTTTGTAGAAACACAACCTACACAGAACTACCATTTCCCCTCAGGAGCTACATTATCCAGTGCATGATTTCTGTTCTTTCAGGATCGCTTCCTTCCTTAGGAATGTGGCTTAAACGGGACAGATTTTATTCTGCACGTGTGGCCTCAAACAGGCAAGGTCTCACTTTCAAATTTTTTCAACTGAGGACAATAGTTGCCAGATACACAGACAATGTGAGATCAAAAGGAGATAAAGTTTGCAAAAACATGTTCTCATCTGGAAGGTGGGGGAGCAGCACAGCAAGAGGCGACCCGTTTCTGCTTTCTGTCCTGGGGCCGCAGGAGCACCTGGCTCACAGTTGCTGGCTCCATTTTCCCGGTAAAGAAACTGAGTGCCAGGAACATTAAATTATTCCATAAACATTTCAAAGTCAAGGTGAAGCACAGGTGTGCACATTAATTAAATCACCACTGATTAGACTACTGCTTTGGGTTGGTCACAGAAGAGACATGGAGAAATAGAAGATCAATAAGAAGCATGCATTTTCCTCAAAGGGCTCACACTCTATGTAGAGTGACAATTAAAGGGTAAAGAATTACCACGTAGAATTGTAAATATTTCCATTAAAGGAAACTTAGAAAGTGCTGAGGCATGATGCTTTCTCCCAGCAGGCCTTGGGGAAGGCTTCTCAGGGAAGGCCAGAAGGAATTAACCACTTGGAGAGGGCAGAGGGTATTCTAATAAGGGCAGAGGCCCCAAGCAAGGAAGGTGTGTGGCGGAGGAGTTCGTGCACATGGGGCATCTGGAAAGAACAGGCAATGAGACTGAAGTGGGGGGATGGGCACAAGGCTTCATTCTGTGGGTGAGCCACTGGGGAACCTTCACAGGTTTTCGTAAACAGGGTGCTGTGATCAGAACTCTTTGAGAAGATAATTCTGGGCATTTAGCAGATTATGCATTGGAGTGAGAAAATTAAGTAGGCAGGAGAGTTTATTAACAAAGAAACCAGTCTCAACTGTCCATCAACTGAAGAATGAATAAAGAAATGTGGTATACTCATACAATGGAATACTATCCAGTCATAAAATAAAGTTAAGGCATATCACGACATGAGAGAATCTGAAAAACATGATGCTAAGTGAAAGAAACTAGTCACAGAAGGCTACATCTTACATGATGACATTTATACAGAATGCCTAGAATAGGCAAATCTGTAGATACAGAAAGTAGATTCCCAGTTGCCAGGGGATAGGGAGAGAGACGACTTGAGGGTAACCATTAACAGGTATGAAGTTTCTTTCTGAGTGATGAAAATGTTCTGGAACTCAATAGCGAGAACAGTGATCACAACTCTATTAATCTACTAAAACTACTGGACTGTACAATTTTAAATTGTAAGCTACTGGACTGTACAATTTAAAATCAAAAGAATCTATTGTTATTATCAAACAGAGAAATTAAGAAGACCCAAACAAAACTGGCATAAGAGAAAAATTTAAAAAGCCAGAGACGCCTTCCAAAATATTTAGAAGACATATTTAGAAGAAGATGCATTTAGAAGTGATGGAAGTGAAATATAAAAATAGTCAGAAATTTCCTCAAACCTTCTAAGCAGAGACAACAGCCAGATGGGGCTAAACGACAGAATAGGCAAAGAGGAAATATTCTTGCAGAAAAAGAGCTGGGCTTCAGACATGAGAGGACAAGGCAGTGTAAGTGTTACACGAGGTTATGCGAAGTTACCTTGGCATACAGAGACGGAGGGCATCAGCTTCAGAAATAAACAACATTTACGAATCTTTTATGAAGGCCATACTTAGCAGAAATATGTATTTTTAATTTTACCTTTTAGTTTTGTTTCCAAAGGAATTTCTAGCCATTTCTGAAAATGCATAGTATACAAATGCTATAGGATATAAATAGAGAATGTCATTAATGAAGAAAAAAACTCCTCTCACTGAAGGTGGTTGTGAAGTGAGCCAACACTAATAAGCCCGTTTTTCACTTTGTAGGAAAGTCATGAAGATAACACCTCCCAAATCACTCCTCTTCAGTGTATTGTTTTATGTTTTAGTATTTACAAGTTTTCTTTTTGAAGCCATTGGATATAAAGCAGTTACAAGACAATACAAGCCCTCTTGTAGGAAAGCACAGGGGTCTTCTGTTGGGAGACCCCTGCTGGTTCCCACACTGCAGCTACCCCACTCAACAAGTATGGAGGAGGCTGAGACCACGCTGGGCCTCACTGTCCATATTTGAAACAAAGGGGCTTAATCAGATGGTTTCAAGGCAACCTTCGTTCTTGAACTTCATCTAATAACCTGATGCGTACAGTGACTAAGAAGAAGGTCCCTGACATTTGGCCAAGCTCGGCTTGACTCATGGTGTTGCTATGTATTTTATCACCTATGCTAAGCCTCAGTTTCCTCGTTTCAAAGATGAGAATAATGAATATGGTAACACCTACTTTATCATATCGTTACAAATATTAAGTAAGGAGTATATAAAATGCCTACTTTGGACACTGGCATATACTAAGATTTCAAAAAATGTTTCCTTCTGTTGTTGATATTAGTGATACACTACAGAAAAATTAGGAAAGGCTTTGATATAGAAAGTATAAGAAACTTTAAATTCTAACAAGAACAAAAGTGAGTTTTTTTAATTGACACTTTTCTCATTAAAAAAAAAAATACTGCTCAGGCCAGGCGCAGTGGCTCATGCCTGTAATCCCAGCACTTTGGGAGGCTGAGGAGGGTGGATCACCTGGTCAGGAGTTCGGGACCAGCCTGGCCAACATGGTGAAACCCCATCTCTACTAGAAGTACAAAAATTAGCCAGATGTGTTGGTGCACCTATAATCCCAGCTACTTGGGAGGTTGAGGTGGGAGATTTGCTTGAATCTGGGAGGCGGAGGCTGCAGTGAGCCGAGATGGCACCATTGCAGCCTGGGCGACAGAGAGAAACTCCATCTCAGAAAAAAAAAGGAAGAAATACTGCTCATTCTAAGAATTTTAGAAAATAGTTTTCAGGCATTAGTTCTTTTAAGAAAGGATATTTGAAAAAGATAATATCTCTTCTAAAACATGATATTTAAGATTTAAAAAAATGACCAAATGCCTTCAACCTTTAGGATTGCCAAATCTAAGGCATTGAAACTTCAAAAAGTCATTTTCTTAAGCTCCGGAATGCAAAGCTGTGCAGAGTACAATTCCTGTAATTCATGGTCTTTTTGTGACTCTGCCATTTATTTCCTCCCAAGGAGGGAAACTATGGAAACCATTACCCAAGATGTTTCTTCTGGACCCCCTGCTTGTGCCGGCCCTATTTCCGGTCAGCAGGCAGCAGCTGCTGTTGATCTACAGTTGCCCTTTTCCTCTGCACCTGCCCTGCTCAGCCCAGCAGAGATAATTTGCAGCAAGCAGGGCCTCAGAGCTGGAAGCCTGGCAGCCTTCCAAGGTCTTCATATCTTGCTAGTGAACAAGATCCTGCCTGTATGGCTTCGAGGTAATGTCAGTGAAACAGCTCAAAAAGGATTTATGAAGAACAATTCTGTGCTAAAGACAATGGGATATACCGACAAGGAAGATGGAAAGCATCACTATGATTTTGCAGTCCTTAGCCGCCCTGTACTAGATTATGTACTAGACCAGACTATGATGGTTACAGTTTTTATGACACTAAAAGCCTCCTATAAATGTTATTCACCCACAAAAAGTAATGAAATTTTGATATATACTACAACATGGATGAATCTTAAAAATATTATGCTAAGTGAAATAAGCCAGGACAGAACAAATATTTTATAATTCCATTTACATGATGTACCTATGATAAGCAAATTTATAGAGACAGAAAGTAGAATAGCGACTATTTAGGGCTTGGGGAGGGTGGAGAAAGAAGAGTTATGGTTTAATGGGTACAGAGTTTATATCAGGGATAATTAAAAAGTCCTGCATATAGACAGTGGTGACAGTTACATAAATTATGAATGCACATAAGACCACTGAATTGTACTTACAAATGGTTAAAATGACAAATATCGATCCCGCAATCCCAATTCTGGATATTTATCCAAAAGAGTTGTGATCAGTTTGTCCAAAAGATGTCTGCATGCCCCCGTTCATTGAAGCTGTGTTCACAATAGCCAAGACATGAAATCAACTGAAATGTCCATGAATCAACAGAAGAATGGATTTTAAAATATGCTGCATATGCACAATGAAATATTATTCAGCCTTAAAAAAGAAGGAAATTCTATCATTGATAACAACATGGATGGAACTGGAGAACATTATGCTAAGTAAAATAAGCCAGGCACAGAAAAATGAATACCATATGTTCTCGCTTACATGTGGAATCGAAAACAATTGAACCCAGAGAAGCAGAGTCTGAAGATGAGGTGAGTTGGCAGGTGATGGGCAAGGGAACAGAATCTCAGAAAAGAAACATGGTGTGCAATTTTTTTTTAGTTCTATTGCACAATGTGGTGAATACCATTAATAATAGAGTATCATACATTTCAAAATTGCTAAGAGTAAATTTCAAATGTTCTTACCACAAAAAAAAGTTAAGTTGTTGAGGTGATGGATACGTTAACTAGCTTCATTCAATTATTCCACATTGTATTCATGAGTTATAACATCACTTTGTCTCCCATAAATATATACAATGAAGAACATTCAATTTACAATAAAAAATAAAAATACAATTACAAATATTATTTTGCCACAATTTGAAAAAGCAAAGCAATAAAATGTACTGGGTAGAGGGGAGCCTGTTGAATGCAGTTTCTCAGAGAAATAAGCAGCTTCAAATCCAACTTAAACAGTCCCAATTTGAACTCATGCATAAGTATGGTATACACCAGTTTTGAGAGAGTGGCTATCTTTGAGAAGATGGAAAGGTAAATGATCAATAGAGAGTTACTTTGAGTATCTCTGTAACTATTTTAAAAAGAAAATCTATCATTTCTTGGCCTTTTGGCTAAGATTAAGTGTGTTTTTAAAAATCTAGACAAAATATGGCAAAATGTTACCTGTTTAAACTTAGGGTTGTGCACAGGTATCTGTTACATCATTCTCTATTCTGAATAAATACATTTTTCACACCTTCAGCTTCTTTCCTCAAATATCCGCCACTTCCTCTGCTATCTTTGCTTTCTGCTTACGACCTTGCTTCTTACTTTCCAGAGCACAATAATGCCATCAGAGGGTCCTGAGCCTCCCTACCACACCCACCACCCACTAGCATCTATACCCACATCTTCTGCCTTCCTGCCCATTGGCATATGGGACCATCCACATCCGATTCCCAGTGCTTCAGCACTAGGTACCATGGCCTGCCATCTAGCCAAGACTATCTCTGCAATTGTTCTTCATTACCTGCCTACTCTGCTAGAATATATTTTCCAGAAATCCGTGGATTTTTGTCTACGTGGTTCTCTGATGTATCCCAAACATACAGATCAGTTGCTGACATGTAGTAAGCTCTCAATAGTTATTTATGAAGTAAATAAATGCAATCCTTATCTATATTTTTAAAATATTTTGATATTTTAAAAATATAGAAGAACATAACTTGAATGCACAAAAATTTGGGTTTAAAGATTCTGCCCCTGATTCTATAAGCCATTTAAATGTCTCTGAAATGCCAATATTCTGGCATCCACACTGCATCTCCCAGAGGTCAAAATAAAATGACAAAATATTTTGTCATCCATGTTCCCATTATTCTTTTAGAAATAACGTTTATTATTTGACAGCACAATAGGGTGACTGTAGTCAATCATAACTTAATTATATATTTTTAAATAACAAGGCCAGGCACAGTGGCTCATGCTTGTAATTCTAGCACTTTGGGAGGCTAAGGCAAGTGGATTGCTTGATCCCAGGAGTTTGAGACCAGCCTGAGCAACATGGCAAAACCTCATCTCTACAAAGAATGCAAAAGAAATAGCCAGGCATGGTGGCATGCACCTGTAGCCTCAGCTACTCAGGAGGCTGAGGTGGGAGGATCACCTGAGCCCAGGGAAGTCAAGGCTGCAGTGAGCCATGATTGCACCACAGCACTCCAGCTTGGGCAACAGAATGAGGCCCTGTTTCAAATAATAACAATAATAATAACAATTAATAAAATAACTTCATGTAATTGACTTGTTTATAACTCAAAGCATAAATGCTTGAGAGGGGGATGAATACCCCATTCTCCATGATGTGCTATTTCATGTTGCATGCCTGTATCAAAGCATCTCATGTATCCCATAAATATATACATCTACTATGTATCCACAAAAATTACAAAATATATTTTAAAATTCAAACATTAAAAAATAATAGGTCTGTCTCTCTTTCCATGGCATGGTATCTCTGGACACCAAGAAATTTATGTAGGAGGTTACAGTCAAACTCCTAAGAAATGTGAAAGTAATTTTAGTACAGACAAAATTGGAGCCATCAGAATACCATGGATGAAAAGCTGAAGGCACTTTTTTAGAGAGCAGAAATTGCCAAGGTAAGCTCTCTATGACTAATTGTCATAACAAATGCCTTTGCTGTGAATTGAATATGCTTTGTTTCTCAAAACATTAAATGACATGTAGGCTTACAGTATAAATGTTGTTATTTGCTTAACATCTGTACTTCCTGTCATCAAAGCAGGAAACGAATGTCAGCATTGAAGAATTTTGTCCTTCTGACCTATTTGAGTACAGTCTGAGAAGATGAGTTGTAGAACACTTTGGAAATTTGTCCATGTTGGCCTTAATGGTAACATAAAAGATGAAGGAGTGTGTGTCTCAGGAAGGTCTCGTTCAGCAGGACTGCATAGATAAGTTTTTATTTTTAAAACATCTCCTGTACTGAGTGACCATTCTAGTTTGACACTTGATACAGTCTTTTATGATATACTGTAAATTACTATTAAGAGTCTTTTTAGCTGGAATATAAACTAACAAAAATTAACTTTTACTTTTAAATACTACACATTTTAGCTCTACAGCTAGTGATTCTACTACACTTTAAATTCAATAAACTTAGTAATAATATCTGGAGAAAATCTTTTAAACATATTTTTCCCTTGACACACGATATTTTGACGTTGTGGAATCTGACTTCTGTGCATTTTGGGGGTGGGGGTTAAGCTTTAAAACTAAAGAATTGAATTTTTCTTCTGGCCAAAGTGATGTTCTATGATCTAATTTAGGGGAAAACCAGACCTAGGGGCCAGAACAGCATGTTAAGTCTCAAGAATTTTAATCATTTCTCTGAGCTTGTATTCAATCTAAAGCATTCTCTGTAGCTCTATTTCTACAGCTAAAGAGTGGAATACTAAACTCATCACACAAATATCGCCCTGAGTTTGTTACGTAGGGGATTTGGTGCCCCTGTGGTCCTTTCTGCAGCAGCTCAGCCCAACCTGAACATTCAGGATTGATGTCAAAAGTTGAAGTCTGTCATTGTCGGTACCACCAAATAATTTATGTTCTTAAACTTCCTTGTTCTTAGTATAAAGATGAGTAATTCTTTTCTTTCTTTTTTTTTTTTTTTTTCTTTGAGACAGGGTTTCGTTCTTGTTGCCCTGGCTGGAGTTCAATGTCGTAATCTTGGCTCACTGCAACCTCCGCCTCCCAGGTTCCAGCGATTCTCCTGCCTCAGCTTCCCAAGTAGCTGGGATTACAGGCGCCCACCACCAAGCCCGGCTAATTTTTGCATTTTTAGTAGAGACAGGGTTTCACCATGTTGGCCAGGCTGGTCTCAAACTCCTGACCTCAGGTGATCCACCCACCTCAGCCTCCCAAAATGCTGAGATTACATCCGTGAGCCACTGTGCCCAGACTTTTTTTTTCTTTTCTTTTCTTTTGAAACAGAATCCAGCTCTCTTGCCCTGGCACGTGACATTGGCTCATTGCGACCTCTGCCTCCTGGGTTCAAGTGGTTCTCCGGCCTCAGCCTCCTGAGTAGCTGGGATTACAGACACATGCTACTACATGCCCAGCAAATTTTTATATTTTTAGTAGAGACGGGGTTTCACCATATTGGCTAGGCTAGTCTTGAACTCCTGACCTCAAGTGATCTACCCACCTTGGCCTTCCAAGTGCTGGAATTACAGGCATGAGCCACAGTGACTGCTCAACTAATCTTTTTCTATTTCTCTTTTATTCAAACAAGTAAATATTTACAAAGGAGATTCAAGTATGATATTCATTACAGCATAGAGTTACCAAGTGTAAAGCAGTTATTGCAAAAGATGTTAAGTCTTTCATCAAGTTTCTTTTCAAACTAACTTAATATTTAGTCAAGTGCTCATTGGTATATACCCAGCTCAAATTAGTGAGTCATAATAAATCTTTTAAAGGTTATTTTTGTCAGCTACCACCAAAATGGAAAAATATATCATGGTTTCATTGATAAAGATGGGCTCATCTTGTTACACAGTTGATATCAGAGTATTACAGATTAACAGATTAATATTATTTTGTACAGAGAGAAAAAGAGAGAAATTTGTCTTAATGTTTCACTATAAGGGCACTAAAAGCCTTAGATCTAATTCATATATATAACTTGTGTTTGCTCTACATTGGCACATTTCCAAAACAACATTTTTTAACAACTACTAAAATATCCATCACTAATTTGTGTTCTCATCTGAGCAAAGACCATGTCTTATTCATTTTTATATTTCTAAAAATTAAAAGGATCTTGGGGATACATTTGACAATAATGAACATTTACTGAGTAAAAATGCAAGTACACATTGACATTGGCAAGTAATATTTAGAAATCTGTTCCCTTCTTTAGCATACAAGTTTTTTACGTGCACAAACTGAGCATCGATTTGATTTGGAACATCAGTCTTTAATGTATTCCTTTCAAATTGATTTATAGTAGTTTACCCCATTGCTTTTACTGAAGGTTATTAGTAGATGCGCATTTTCTTACCTTTTCCCTCTTCCCCATGGATCTTCCTCAAAGGCCATTTTCTGAGGAGGTGTCCTTCCTTCTGCATTGGCTTATTCCATCCACGGAGATGTCCCAGAAGCCTTCACCAGCAGCAATGGCACAGAGACTGTCATCCCTTAAAGAAAAGATGGGCCCAGTCCTCTGCTAAACAGAAACATCCCTTAAGGAAAAGATGGACTCAGTCCTCTGCTAAACAGAAACTATCTTCCATTTACCAAGGGAAGGACTGATTCCCTAATAACAAGAATGGAATTGTGGAAACCATCTGAATACAGGAGAAAAATGGGCAGCTTCTTATGGCACACTTATGTGAAATTTCATCTTCTCTGTAATCAGATAAAATGAATAAAGCGAGTTTCTCATGTTCATTGCCAATGCTTACAAGAAACACTATTTAGAGTGATTATTAGCAAATCCAGCAGCTTATGTTGCACTGCTTGGGATTTAAACTGATCGCTTAACACTTCTCCAAATCTCTTTCACTGTTTCAGTAATCAGGAAACAATTTAGAGAGATGACTATCTTGGAAACATTTTGAACAAAAGAATCTATGAGGGAAATTTAGGCTTGGAAAATGTCAGAGCTTTATTCACTCCTGTTATAAAAGAACATAAGGAGGCCAGGCATGGTGGCTCATGCCTGTAATCCCAGCACTTTGGGAGTTCAAGATGAAAGGATCACTTGAGTTTAGGAGTTTGAAACCAAACTAGACAACATAGTGAGACCCTTTTCTCTACACAAACATTTTAAAAATTAGCTGGATGTGGTAGCTTGCCCCTGTAATCCTAGCTATTTGGAAGGCTGAGGTGGGAGGATGGCTTGAGCCCAAGAGGTTGAGGCCACAGTGAGCTATGACTGCACCACTGCACTCTAGCCTGGGCAACATAGCAAGACTCTGTCTCAAATAATAATAATAATAATAGAAGAAGAAGAAGAAGAAGAAGAAGAAGAAGAGGAAGAAGAGGAAGAAGAGGAAGAAGAAGAAGAAGAAAGGAGAAGGAGAAGGAGAGGAAGAAGAAAAGGAAGAGGAAGAGGAAGAAGAAATAAAAAGAAAATAGTTTTTACTGACAGACATTAGTCTGAGCCTGGATCAATGTTACCAATCTCATGGCTTGCTAGGAGTTTCAGGGAGAGATTTTATAGTTACCTTAGAAACTCAAAGGCACTTGCTTCCTTGTTCCACCTAAGGTTGTTATTATTATATCATTATCATCATTTTTATCGAGACAGGGTCTCACTCTGTCATCCAGGCTGGAGGGCAGTATTGCAATCATGGCTCACTGCAGCCTTGACCTCCTAGGCTCACACGATCCATCCAACTCGGTATCCCAAAGTACTGGGATTATAGGCAAGACCCACCACACCTGCCCAGTTATTTTTTTTTAATGAGTGTAATTTCACAACCTCTCAAGGTTGCATATCAAACAACCCTAGGGCCCCTTCCCTCCCACCTTTGCCTAGAGAGCAAAGTATACTCTGTGGAGTTCAGTAGGAGAGACATTTTGCCCTTCCCTTGAGATATCCATCTAATGCAGAACATGCAGCTGGCTCCTCTCCTTGGCTTTGTATCTTAGCTGTGGCCTTGGGATCTGAAGACTTTCTTGGCTGCAGCTATTTTCAGTGGCTTTCCGGAAAGTGTTATGTGTATGTCCAGACATTGAAATCTATCGCCAGGTTACACCTCAGTTTCCACGAAGGAAAAGCAAGCATGTTGAGCTACACCTGTTTGTAAAGAATATTTAAAATCAACGTTCTGGGGAAACTAACCGTATGTTCTGCCATCTGATTTATTTCCACATGTGGTTCAATGCACTACTAATGGTTTCCATTTGAAAAGAGTAAATTTATTTAGAAAGATGTTTTGTGATACAAATTACAAGGCTTAATGTTCTTAAGAACACAGCAGTTCTTTAGAAGTCTGAATGATTCAATCTAAGCATTGCTAGTCATAAGTTCTAAATATAATTAAACAGTAGTTTATTTTACTGGAAGTTCCAAATAATAGAACATTAGTGTATTAGTCAGGGTTCTCCAGAGGGACAGAACTAACAGGATATATGGATATATGAAAGGGAGCTTATTAAGGAGAATTGACTCACACAATCACAAGGTAAAGTCCCACGATAGGCAGTCTGCAAGTTGAATAGCAAGGAAACCAGTGCTGGATCAGTCCAAGTCCCAAAACCTCAAAACTAGGGAAGACAACAGTGCAGCCTCCAGTCTGTGACCAAAGGCCCGAGAGCCTCTGGCAAACAAGTCCAAGTGTCCAAAAGCTGAAGAACTTGGAGTCTGATGATGTAGGAAGCATCCAGCACGGGAGAAAGATGAAGGCCGGAAGATTCAGCAAGTGTGCTCTCCCACCTTCTCCTGCTGCCTGCCTTTTTCTACTGCGATGGCAGCTGCCTCTCGCATGCCACTGACTCAAATGTTACTCTTCTTTGGCAACACCCTCACAGGCATACTCAGGATCAATACTTTGCATCTCTCAATCCAGTCAAGTTGCACTCAGTATTAACCATCACAATCAGTCCACAAATGTAGGTTCACATATACTCCCCTCAGTAAACTCTTGTACAAGAGGTAAAGAGTGGGTGAGCATAGATGGCAATAACATTATTTTCTGAAATATCTGCCTGAGAGTGCTCCCACATATTTGCATCCATTCTCTATGTTCAAATCCCGGCCTCAAGAAACCTCTTGGTCAAGCCTGTTGGTTCATGTCTATAATCCCAGCACTTTGGGAGGCCGAGGCAGGTGGATCACCTGAGGTCAGAAGTTCAAGACCAGCCTGGCCAACATGGTGAAACACTGTCTCTACTAAAAATACAAAAGTTAGCTAGGTGTGACGGCAGGTGCCTATAATCCCAGCTACTTGGGAGGCTGAAGCAAGAGAATCACTTGAACCCAGGAGATGGAGGTTGCAGTGAGCTGAGATGGCAGCACTGCACTTCAGCCTGTGTAACAGAGTGACACTCCACCTCAAAAAAAGAGAAACCTCTTGATTACAAAGAAGGAGCCTCCCTTTTATGCTGGTGCATTGCTCCAAGGACTAAAAATCTCAATTAAAATTATGGGTTTTGAGGAAGCATTATTTTATAAAAAAATCAATTTGCTGTAAATCTGCCTCGCTACACATATTTCAATTAAGACCAAAGTGTAACTGTAGCACCAGGGTATTTCGGCTGAAGTCAAGATGATCTGAATTCACGTGTATGATAGAGTGGAGTGGTGGGGGTGACTTTTCTTTTCTCATATCCTCATTACTTTCAAATAATAAATAACTCTTTGAGGAGAGACCCTTGTGAGGAAAAGCAGAAGAAGCCTCAAACTGCAAACAGCTTTCCCAATGTATTTAAATGCAATCTAAGGAGACAGTTATAAGTATGATGAACTCTGACTGCTGTTCATAAACTTGAAGCATGATTTTGTAATAGTTAACATTTACCTTAATCTCTCTTTGTCTTTTTGAGCCAATTTCTTTAGGCTGTTTGGCACATTAATAATTAGATCATAGAGCAATTTAAAGTTTAAGGTTCTAGCAAAATAATTATTCTGTGAAGTAACTGGGTAAACTGCTAAAAGCTCAGAAAAGTCATTTTAATTATTTATAATCAGGGGCCCCATTTTATTTTTCTTCAAAAAGTAATACCACCCTCTGTTTACATTTAAAAAATTTTAAGGATTTTTCCCTGGGTAATATTCTTTATTATGCACCTAACAGTCTTGCAGGGTCTTATTTGGTTAAGAAGATTGAGAATTAGTTTGGAAAGCATGAATCTCAGACCAAACCCAGGTCTCCCAAACTCGTGGCCCAAGTAGCTAGAGCTGTAGGAATGTACCACCACACCCAGCTAATTTTTAAATTATTTTTTGTAAAGACAGGGTCTCCCTAAGCTGCCCAGGCTGGTCTCAAACTCCTGGCCTCAAGCAATCTTCCTGCCTCAACCTCCCAAAGAGCTGGGATTACAGGCATGAGCCTCTGCGCCTGGCCAGTGCCCTTTCCATTCTATCAAACTAATTCTCAAAATCAGATTAAATCCTCCATATGAAAACTTATAACACTTTTCCTTTCTAGGTAGCTTATTTGGGGCCTGCACTTTCATCGTTTTAAGAGAAACCATGGCAAAAAAAAAAAAAAAAAAAAGAGGCAGGATGCTAAGTGCAAAATGTATTAACATCAGTATAACTGATTAGGAAAACTTACAGACCAATAGGCAATCATTTTAACCAATTCTTAAAATATACATTTTAGTAAGTAATTTGAGAATATAACACCCAGGTTGTCACCCAATACTTCCATTACAGCACTGTGCTCCTTGAGACAGAACAACGTCACGTAGTTCTAAAATGGGACCGTGATGATGGTTGCAGGGCTACATAAAATTACAAAGACTCATCAATCTTAACATGGGTCAAATGTATGCTTCATAAGATAAACCTGAAGAAGGCTGTTAAAGCCATATACCTACTGTTATAAGCTAAATTGTGTCTCCTTCAAAAAAATTCACATACCAAAGTCCTAAACCCCAATACCTTAGAATACGACTGTGTATTTAGAGATAAGGTTTTTAAAGAGGCGAAAGAATCAAAACAAGGTCATTAGAATGAACCCCAGTCCAATATGACTGTTGTCCTCATAAGAAGAGACTTGGACACAAATAGTTACAGAGAAAAGACCAAGTGAAGTGAGAAGACAGTTACCTGCAAGCCAAGGAGAGAGGCCTCAGAAGAAACCAACTCTGCCAACACCTTAATCTCAGACATCTAGCCTCCAGAATTGTGAGAAAAAAAAATTGTTGTTTAACCTACTCAGTCTGAAGTTTTTTGTTATGAGAGATGGGAGCACTCACAAAATTAATGCACTCCTTCCAGCGTGTGCGCACACACACACACACACACACAACAATGCTACCTAATGCAAGCTATATGAAAACCTACCCTTATGAGTAGCTATTGATTTTTACTTCTCTTCTGGGCCACTTTTTTTACTCATTAAACATTCTATGCTTAAATTTCAATTATTTATGTTTTAACGCTAATGGTTATAGACTTTAGGAATGAACTGTGAGGCCGGGTGCAGTCACGTACATCTGTAATCCCAGCACTTTGGAGGCCAAGGCAAGTGGATCACCTGAGGTCAGGAGATCGAGACCAGCCTGGGCAACATGGCGAAACTCCATCACTACTAAAAACACAAAATTAGCTGGGTGTGGTGGCGCATGCCTGTAATCCCAGCTACTTGGGAGGTTGAGGCAGGAGACTCACTTGAACCTGAGAGTGGGAGGTAGCAATGAGCCAAAATCACTTCATTGCACTCCAGCCTCGGCAACAAGAGTAAAACTCTGTCTTGAAGAAACAAAAGAATGAACTATGAAAATTCAGCATAGACCATCAAAGAGCTACACAGTCTTATTAACTACATAGATCAAATCTATAAAAATATAAATAACCCATGTTCTTTGTGGAGAATGACTTACCCAAAGGGTCCACAGTCACTGGTGGATACTGTGAAAACTGGAGCCAGTATCTGGTCATCTCCTTCTTTATTAACCACTTAATGTACATTGCGAGTCACTGTGAGAGTGGCCCAAAAAGCTGGGCCAAGGAAAGGGAAGAAAAAATAATTACCATCGTTGTGACTATATGAACTGCATAGAGTTCAAATAATTAGAAATCATAAAAATCATACAATAAAACAAGCACTATTTATTATCTTTCATAACAGTAAAAATTTCCCTTGTTTCAATTCCTTTCTCAATTTTGTACTACAGGAACATATTGTGGCACTGTGAAATTCTAAAATGACAGAAAAACATTGAGGTTAAGTATTATTTTTAGTCACAAGAGTTCTGAGTTGGGCAGCAACGAAGGTAAACATTGGCAGGCAATGGCACCTTCCCTTCATGCCTGTCCCTACACTCTTGTTGACAAGTTGGGGTGCAACTTGTCAAATGTGTGTTGTGTTCTACTTGAAACATTTGACAGGACCTTTTTTTTTTTTGAAAATCACCATTGCAAACAGAAGTCTAACCTGAGATAAAGAGAGATTAAAATGGCAAAGAACTGTCTTGAAATCACAGATATCACAAATACCAACCTCCAGTTCTAACAGAACAATTGTTTTCTATGGAGGTTAGGGGAAAAAACTTCCCTAACAGATGGAAGGAGATACTTTGTAGAGAAAACATGAAGCTAAGGCAGGGAAATGTTGGGTCATGTTCTGTAACCCAGAGGTCTGCCCCCTACTATTTGTCTTATTTCTTTATACCTATATTTCAACTACTCAACTTGTCCTCCTTCATAGACTCTACAGAATTGGTAACCTAAGAAGCCATCTGCCCCCCAAGAAAATCACTAGTGAGTTTCCCAATATTTAAACATTCCTAACCCCAGGCCAGGTACCATGGCTCACACCTGTAATCCCAGCACTTTGGGAGGCCGAGGTGGGTGTGTCACTTGAGCTCAGGAGTTCAATACCAGCCTGGCTAACATGGTGAAACCCTGACTCTACTAAAAATACAAAAATCAGCCAGCCATGATGGTACATGCCTGTAATCCCAGCTACTAGGGAGACTGAGGCAGGAAAATAGCTTGAACTGGGAGGTGAAGGTTGTAGTGAGCTGAGATCGCACTACTACTCCAGCCTCAGCAACAGAGCAAGCCTCTGTCCCAAAATAAAATAGTAAAGATATAACACAGGGGTAGCTCCCAAAACTCAGCTTTCTTTCTTCTTTTCTCTGGATTGACAACCAGCTGGAGCCGCCATTAAAGAAAGTACTCAAATTCTAAAATCCTGGTGTTTAAATCTAACACAGTTCCTATGTTAGCTGGCTAATAAGTTTGGAAATTTGTATTTAACATATCTCCACAGAAGCTATTTGCATTCTTAAGAGTGTGACAACCATAGGTGTTTACTTCATAGGCAGACCAGTTTTAGACCATCTAACTGTGCAGCATAGCTTATGCAATTCCCTCGCCTCCCAGAGGCTTTCTCAAATCTTGTGTTCACCTGGGTGAAAAAGCACCAACTCTATGCTTACAAGATCAGACTACGGAATAGGAAAATCAAAACATTAAATCAGGTTTTAGACTAAATTTCACTGTGCTTTAGGGTAAATATCACCAATGGACAAGTATCTCTGCTTTTATGATCATGTAGATTAATGGCCTGACCAAACTAATGGTCTTTAGTTTCCATTTTGGTTTGCAGAGCAGTATAAGTTCACGGCCTGGTCTTGCTATTCTGCCTTATTTCCCTGTGTTGACATCAAGGGGACCCATTTCAAAGGGAATATTCGCTTACCATTTCAGAGTGTATACTTATGAACATGAAACTCATTATTAATATAAGAAGATATTGAGAGTGCCAATTTCCTTTGGATGAGATTTGAGCTAAGAACAGGAGGAAGGGCTGGGTGTGGTGGCTCACAGCTGTAATCCTAGCACTTTGGGAGGCCAAGGTGGGCAGGCAGATCACTTGAGATCAGGAGTTCAAGATCAGCCTGTCCAACATGGCAAAACCCTGTCTCTACAAAAAAAATCCAAAAATAGGCAGGTATGGTGGCACACACCTGTAGTCCCAGTTACTCAAGAGGCTGAGGCAGGAGAATCACTTGAACCTGAGAGGCAGAGGTTGCAATGAGCCAAGATTACACCATTTGCACTCCAGCCTGGGTGAAAGAGTGAGACCCTGTCTCAAAAAAAAAAAAGAACAGGAGGAAGAGCTGGCATAATTCAGCTAGAAAACCTACCCACCAATAGGAAAACTGTGATGTTAATCAAGTCCTTCATTCAATTAGGTCTCTGTGTTGAGGGTTGCAATAACTTCCTTCTTATATTAACACTCAGAAGAAAATTTATAAAACAATATAGTACATTTATTAGAGGAAAAAAGTGAATGGAGGCCGATGAATGTATAGGGAAGAACCATTAGCAAAATGACACATTAAATGTCTGATTTCTCTTGTGATAGATCATCTCTTGTTCATTTAAGTAACCCCTATGCTTTGATTATAGCTATCAGCATACAAAAATATTGCCTATGCTCCCCCGCAAAAGAAAATCACAGAAAAAGGTTTTCAGCCTCATAAAGTTTGGTAAATAAGCATCAGAATAATTTCAAAAGTATTTAGTGACAAAGAAATGTAATATTTGTAACTATTAGTGAAAAGTAAAATTAAATATTATGCATCTATGAGGCTGTCCATGGAGATGAAGGAAAATGCAAAAACAAATTAAGAAAAGTAATATCTTCAGGGGCTGCAATGTAGGATGTTTCTGTGCAGCATTTTATTTAGTGAAGTTAAAGATACCAAGAAGCATACCAAACCTGTTTATATTTGAAATAGAAAATCATGCGGGGCGTGCTGGCTCATGCCTGTAATCCCAGCACTTTGGGAGGCCGAGGTAAGTGGATCACCTGAGGTCAAGAGTTCAAGACCAGCCTGGCCAATGTGGTATAACCCCATCTCTACTGAAAATACAAAAATTAGCTGGGTGTGGTGGGCGAGGGGGTGGGGGGGGGGGTGCCTGTAATCCCAGCTACTCAGGAGATTGAAGCAGGAGACTCTCTTGAATCCAGGAGGTGGAGATTGCAGTGAGCCAAGATCGGGCCATTGCATTCCAGCCTGGGCGACAAGAACAAAACTCTGTCTCAAAAAAAAAAAAAAGAAAAGAAAAAAGAAATCATTTCTCCATGTGAAGGGAAGTCTTTTGGTTACATTTTAGTAAACTCTGAACCAAAGAACCTGCAAATGTCACTCTTCCAAGAGGAAGCATCTGGTTCATTCAGGGTATACCACAGGCTGGCCATCATAACATTTAGGGAAAATGTCAGCTATCACAACCCTCTACCTCCATATTTGTACCCCACCTACCTATGTTGGTTTTCTAGACTGCTGCCACAACGTACTGCAAATTTGCCTGTACCAACAGAAATTGGTTCTCTCACAATTCTGGAGGCCAAAAGTCTCAAACTGAGGTGTAGAAGGACCATGCCCTTGCTGAAGGCACTTGGGAAGAAGCCCCCTGTGCCTCTTCTAGCTTCTGGTGGTTGCTGGTATTTCCCAGTTCTAGACTCTTCACTCCAATTTCCACCTCCATTGTTATGAGGCATTCTCCCTGTGTGTCTCTGTATCTTTATGTGCCTTTTAAAAAATACCAATCCCAGCCTGGACAACATGGGGAGACCCTGTCTCTACATATAATTTAAAAATTATCCAGGCATGGTGGTGCACACCTATAGTCCTGGCTACTCAGAAGGCTGAAGTGGGAGGATCACCTGCCCTGGGAAGTCAAGGCTTCAGTGAGCTGAGATTCTACCACTGCACTCCAACCTGGGTGACAGAGTGAGACCCTGTGTCCAAAAACTAAATACAAAATAAAAAATAAAACACCAGTCATTGGATTTAGGGTGCAACGTAATCCAGTATGATCTCATCTTAACTTGATCACACATACAAAGACCGTTATTTTCAAATAAGGTCATAATCTGAAGTTACAGGGAGACATGAGCTTGGGAGGCACTATCCAACCCAGTACATTTGCCAATTATAAAAATACTTTTTTAGTAATCAATTATCATCTAAGAATCCAAAAAAATTTTTTAACATATATACTAAGAGTCCAAATACAAGTACTCCCCAAATTATCCTTTTTTTTGGAGACAGAGTCTTGCTCTGTCGCCCAGGCTGGAGTGCAGTGGTGTGATCTTGGCTCACTGCAACCTCCACCTCCCAGGTTCAAGCAATTCTCCTGCCTCAGCCTCCTGAGTAGCTGGGACTGCAGGTGCACACCGCCACACCTGGATAATTCAAATTATCCTTTTGAAGTTTCCTTTTTGTGTGTGAGACAGAGTCCCCTCTGTCGCCCAGGCAGGAGTACAGTGGTGTAATCTCAGCTCACTGCAACCTCCGCCTCCCAGGTTCAAGTGATTCTCCCGAGTAGCTGGGATTACAGGCATGTGCTAACACACCCAGCTGATTTTTGTACTTTCAGTAGAGTCAAGGTTTCACCATGTTGGTCGGGCTGGTCTTGAACTCCTGACCTCAAGTGATCTGCCCACCTTAGCCTCCCAAAATGCTGGGATTACAGGCATAAGCCACCACACCCAGCCCTTCAAATGACTGAAATTCTATGTACACATCAGACAACTTCTCCTGCACTGGGTACAACAATGCAGACTGTTGTTGTTCTTTACTTCCTGTTTTTTTCTTTTTTAGTTATTTTTAAAAAAAGATAGTTCCTTGTTTTAAAAAAAAAAAAAATGCACATACTGCTGGAGAAATCCATCATCCCTGATCCTCTTTTTAAAACATGACCTGCTTTAGGAACACGCTCTAGTTTTCTGCTCCCCTTTTTAGCTATAAAATAGATTTAATTTTTTCCTATGTACCTATCATTCTGCCTTAGACAAACTCACAGTACTTGATAGCTTCGGTTAACAAACAATACTACAGAAAACAGGTGATAGTCATCATTAATTTAAGATAAAAAGGAAAGCCATGCGGTTAAAATACAAGTTTGAAGAAGTCTGCTCTTGCTGCTTTTATGTATGGAGAGCAGTGATCTCAAGACATTTCATCTTCAGAGACTGAACTGACAATGGTGCTTTTATGAGAAGAAAAAATGTCATACTTGAGATACCTGTTGAAGTAGCCTGAGTTTTGGACTGGGGCTTGAAGAAAAAATATATATTGAGCCAGGCAAAGTGGCTCATGCCTATAATCCCAACACTTTCGGAGGCCGAGGCAAGAGAATCACTTGAGCCCAGGAGTTCAAAACCAGCCTGGGCAACAATTTCTAAACATGTATACTCTGTTTAGAGTCCAGATACAGGTACAATACAAATACAGAGTTTCTATGACAAACACCTCTCTCTACAAGAAATACAAAACTTAGCGGGGCATGGTGGTGAGCACCTATAGTCCCTGCATTTGGGAGGCTGAGGTGAGAGGATCATTTGAGCCCCGGAGGCTGAGGCTGCAGTGAGCTATGATTGTGACACTGCACTCCAGCTTGAGCAACAGAGCAACATCCTATCTCAAAAAGACTAAATTTTATATATATATATATATATAGATATGTGCTAATGTAGGCGAGAAATCCTACCTAAGAGGTAAAAAATGTCTGTATCTCTCAGGTATAAGGATTGGTGAAATCCATAAAGAAATTGCCCCTAGAAGATTCTATCTATACATATATTTATATGTACAGCTCAAATTATATATATGAACATCTATAGTCCCAGCACTTGGGAGGCCGAAGTGAGAGGATCACTTGAGCCATGGAGGTTGAGGCTGCAATGAGCTATGATTGTGCCACTGCACTCCAGATTGGGCAACAGAGCAAGACAAATATATATATATACTGAATAAGTGGGTAATTTTGTGGTTTTGAATTTTAACATTTATTTTATGGAAGACCAGGCCCTTTAACCTTCTGTGCTCTTGGGCCCAAAAGTGTTCCTTAAAGATGTTTTAGTCCTGAAAATAAGAGGAATTATTCTAAGTCACATCCAAACCTCTAACTTCTCATCTCACTCCAGTTCATGGAGTGGAAGTTTTGAATCAGTAAACTCCAACTTCTCACTGAGGTCTAGCAATTATATGCAGAGAAGGAATAAGGAAGCGCTGAAGTAACACACCCAATGGAAGGTCAATTTCTTGGATTCTATTTATCGCGCAAATGACTATTTGAAGTCAACATAAAGAAATATTTTTTTGCAACTGAATGCAAAGCTGTGCTTGAATATAGTGAGAAAGAGCACAGTGACCTGTGTATAGACAGAATCTTCTAGAGGCAATCTCTTTATGGATTTTACCAATCCTTATACCTGAGAAATACAGGTTTTTTTTTTTTTTTACCTCTTCGGTAGGTAGACTTTCTTGCCTATGTGAGCCAAAATAATTACATCGGCTCTTTCTACCCAGAAAGCCTCCCTAGCTAACACCTGGTAAGATTTCATAGGAAAAAGGAAAAACTTGACTAGATTTGACTAAAATACAAAACTATTTCTTAATCTTTACTGTTTAAATCATTAGTGGTATTTCTAATTAGTCCCTCTAAAGCTCTCATTTCAGTAAGAGGAAGCTACTAATATTATCTAATGATATAACAAGAGATCTCAGGCATTAAAATTGTTGTTCTTATTTTTCATTTGCTAATCATTCACATTAAACCATGGATTGTGACACATGCAATGTAACTGCCCTAGCTGAAGTAGGTGGGGTTCCATTTCCATCCACTCCCGAGACAGAGTTTAATTTTACATCTTGGGAAACTGACACCACACGTGCTCGTGACAGTATGTTTTCCTTTTTGACTTATATAAAATACAATGCCATATATGTGGAAAAGGGTTAGAAGGCTGAAAAAGGCTGTGTGTTTTAACATAGTTTCTCTGTTACACAAGTCACACTACCAAAAAATATTTTTAAATATCTTACAGGCCAAATCTATTTAGTCATTATTTTTCACTGCTTCTGATTCAAATCATTTAAGGCTAAAATAACAATCATGTATTTAGACCCAGCACCCAATTGGGTGGTGTCTGGGGAAACAGAATTAAGAGGAAAAAAAAATTACCTTCACTCTACCCCACCCCTCTCTTGGCCACACTCAGCCTCTTAGCTCTACCCAGGATGGTCCTAACTCCAAAACCTTAAACTCAAACACACTCCTCTTGGAAGATGATCTCCGGCCTCCGAGTTCTCATTCTCTTCTATTCACTCCACCTCTGCTTAGTTTCATCAAGACCTCTAGGTACTTGAGCTCTATTTCTTCCCCACCTGCCATGACCACTCTCTTCCTTATCCACCACAGACACGGTAGTTCCTCAGATCCTTTCCTGCCAATATCTTCAATTCTCTTGCCTCCTTGTCCCCTTGACATGCCTCTTCCCTGAAACCCCAAGCTCGATCTAACCAACTCTTCTCCTATTGATGTTCTTAGAGGCGTAGTTGGAGGCTGCTGGAGGAAAGCCCGCCACCCCACAGATTGCAGCTGGCCATGAATGCTGCCCACCAGGCTTGTGTTTCCTGGTCAGCTGTTCCCCCCATGCTCCAGTGGCTATTTCCAACCTTCTCAGCTGTCTTCAAACCTTCTACCCCCGTAGCACAGAGATGGCTAGCTGAGGAGCCAACTAGCAACACCTTCCTCCAGGGCCCCCAGGAAAGCCACAAACTACCAAGTTCAAGTCAAGGAGTGTGAGCAGAAGTGATGTGCCAGCTCACTGCAGCTTCTGCCCCTGAGAACGTGGAGGGGGTTCGAACAAACCTCCCACCTTAGCCTCCCAACTAGCTGGGACTACAAGCACATGTCACCATGTCTAGCTAAATTTTTTGTATTTTTTGTTATAAGTTTGTTATAAGTTTATATTTTGGATAAGTTTGACTTATTCAAACTTCTCACAAATGTTCCTCTCTTTCCCCAACTGCAGAGTGGGTGCTAGGGCCTGGTACCACCAGTTAAAGAATCAGAGCCTGTCTCTCAACTGAGGCACAGAATGACTTTGTGAAGCATATAAGCAAATCACACACACACACACCTCCATCCCTGCCGCTCTGCTGTGCCTGTGAGAAATACATATAGGCTCACCATTGAGACGCTATTGGGGCAGGGTGGCCCTTCACTAATCCACCCTGTCCTCACTCCTCCTAACCAGCACCAGGCCTTGCTTCCTCTTCTACCAAAGAAGAACGGAAATGTATTTTGTTTTGCTTTAAATAATAGATACCAGCTTCCCATAGCCTGAGTAATTAGGGCTTAATGATACCTGTTGTCATCAAGGAGATGAGCTCTCACCTGATGGGAGAGCAGCAGCCATTAGGGCCTCCAGCCTCTAAAACTCAGCGTGGAGCACAAGGTCTGAGGGCCTGGGGGCAAAGGAAGCTCACAGACCCCAGCTCCAGACCTCCGCCTTTCCACGTTCCCTACAGAATTATATTCTAAGGGAATGTGTTTTTCTGCCTAAAAGTCTTTTATTGCACTTCCTTATGTTTTTATAACAAAAATAGGTATATACATTGAAGTAAAAAAAAAATTATTTCCTTTAATCTTAAAGCTCTGAATTTAATTTTTTGTTCTGGATTAAATTATCTTTACCACTGTGATCAGTGAACAGTTGATTGAAGTACCTAAATATCACATATTTTAAGTCATTAAACAAAAAGTAAATATAAAACATAAATGAAATCTATTGAGGATGAAGCTCCTGAAGGGTGAATGGTATTATTTGTTTAATAGTTTAGAGGATTTTCACGATTTTTAATGTAACTGTAGATGATAGTCTGAGACTAATTTGGCATTGATTTTATTCCCATTTTCGTGTTTTTTTTAAATATACAACTGTAAAAAACTTGTTCACATAAATAGAAACAGGGAGGAATTTGAGCATAGAAATATTATTCCATTCTCTGAACAACTTCTCAGTCCCACTGATAAAGTTATTGTGCAGGCATCACTACTAGAAATAAGGAATTTTCTTAGTTCATCTGTCATTGAAACAAATCATTGATTAGCTGCCAGGTGAGAAACAAATAAACAACAAGATTATTTCCTCCTTCAACTGAAAACTCTCTGGTTTGCAAAGGAACCTATTAGTCCATCATTCATTTTCTCAACATTCCCACTGCTACCATTTGCTTTCTTTCTTTTTTTTTTTTCTTTTCGGAAACAAAGTCTCACTTTGTTGCCCAGGCTGGACCCCCAGGTTCAAGCCATTCTCCTGCCTCAGCCTCCCGAGGAGCTGAGATTACAGGTGCCCACCACCACACCCAGCTAACTGGGGTTTCGCCATGTTGGCCAGGCTGGTCTCAAACACCTGACCTCAGGTGATCCACTCACCTTGGCCTCTTAAAGTGCAGGGATTACATGCATGAGCCACCATGGCCGGCCTACCATTTGTTTTCATATGCAGAGGGGTTAGACCCAGGGAAAATACACTTCAGAAAGATTCGTGTGACAGCAAACAGGAAGAAAAATTTTAGGAAATATGCATAAGGAATTTGTTGCCCCCAGCAGTCTGGGAGGAAAAGGATATCCACTCAGTCTCTTGAGGCTGAGTCTCCCCTCAGACCAGGCTACTGGACTTTCTCTCTGATTCAATCAGGTAGGACTCAGCATCTTCTAAGACCTGCAATCCGGTTGAGAGCCAGCCCCTGAACCCAGTGGCAGGAAATTTCAATCCTTGAACCACTTCTGGACAGGAACACTGCTCTCCTTCACTCCCTCTGGGTCTGGGGAGGAAGCATTAAAACTTGCTTTGTGGCTGGGCACAGTAGCTCACGCCTGTAATCCCAGCACTTTGGGAGGCTGAGGCAGGTAGATCACGAGATCAAGAGTTCGAGACCAGTCTGACCAACATGGAGAAACACGGTCTTTACTAAAAAAATACAAAATTAGCCGGGTATGGTGGTGCATGCCTGTAATCCCAGCTACTTGGAAGGTTGAGGCATGAGAATCAGTTGAACATGGGAGGCGGAGGTTGCAATGAGCCAAGATCACGCCATCGCACTCCAGCCTGGGCAAAAAGAGGAAAATTCCATCTCAAAAAGAAAAAAAAGACTAAAACCTTTCTTTGTTCACACTGTATGTGCATTTTCTACATAAAGAAAATCTAGAACTTGACAATGAGTGTTTCAGCAAAGCAACACACTAGAGATTCTGACTGAATTCTCTTCCTCATGTTTGGGCAAGAGCTGTTCATGTCACATCACTTCACAGGCTGCTTGTTCTGGAATGGCTATTTGAACCAGAGCAACTCCATCTTGAATAGGGGCTGAGTAAAATAAGGCTGAGACCTACTGGGCTACATTCCCAGACGGTCAGGTATTCTATGTCACAGGATGAACTACAAGGTCAGCACAAGATATGGGTCATAAAGACCTTGCTGATAAAACAGCTTTCAGTAAAGAAGCTGGCAAAAACCCACCAAAACCAAGATGTCGTTGAGAGTGACCTCTGGTTGTCCTCAATGCCAAGCTCCCACCAGCACCATGACAGTTTACAAATGCCATGGCAACATCAGGAAGTTACCCTATATGGTCTAAAAAGGGAATGTATGAATAATCCAAACCTTGTTTAGCATATCATCAAGAAATAATCATAAAAATGGCCAACCAGCAGGCCTCGGGGCTGCTCTGTCTATAGAGTCGCCATTCTTCATTCCTCTACTTTCTTAATAAACTTGCTTTCACTTTATAGACTCTCCCTGAATTCTTTCTTGTGCAAGATCCAAGAATATTCATTACTCATTCAAAATTCCATGTTATAAGCTTCTCTATCATGTAGGGATCAAGAACAAAAGCAAGGCTGGGGTCCTGGCCAGACGGAGGAGTACCTTGAGCCAGGCCTGGGTCCTGAGGGTCCCTGGGCCCCATTTCCCATCCATAACCCAAGTCTGCTCAGCTACAGTCTATCCTGGTGCTCCGTGGACAGCCACAGGGCCCTGCTCCTGTGGGCCTTCAGAGGGACAAAAGAGAGCATCCCCCTCTAGTCCAAAGGCCTGAAATGGGAATGCTCTAACTAAAGCTCTCCTTCCACTCCCGTACCACTCCTTTAATATTACTCTCTCAACAAGCAGAAAAATGGACTATAAGGAGGCTTAGGCAGCAATGCAAACACCCCAGGCAGACACACAAACAGCTCTCTCTGCATGCAGCAAATCTGCCTCCACACACTTGTTTGTTATTGTTCTGGTTAGTTTTAAAGGATAAAGCCCTAAAACTCGGAAGCTCCAACCAATTCCTAATGTGGGACATGTTTTCCAAATATGGCCACCAAAACCATGCAAGACTAACCTGAGAATAAGAAGCTAGGGTTAGGCAGATTTCTGAAGCATCATTTGTCAAAAGCATCTCTTCATTTGGCTGTTCTGTCTTCATTTGTCTGTATCTGTTTTAACAAACCAGTAAATGTAAGTAAAGAGCTTTCCTATGTTTTTCCAGCAAATTCTCAAACATGAGGAGAAGGGCATGGAACCCCCTGATTTATAGCCAGTCAATCAGAACCAAAGTGCAGGTGGTAACCCAGGACACGCAACTGGCATCTGAAGTGGTGCCAGTCTTACCTAAGGGACCTGCACGAACTCCAGACAATTACTATCAGACTTGAATGGAATGGTAGATCACCCAGTTGTTGTCCAAAGAACTGGAGAATTGCTTAATGCCGGGAGAACAAAATAAACCCACACACATTTGGCATCAAAGGTCTTGTGAGTAAACACATTTCAGGCACCAGTGAGCTGCTCGAACAGTGCCCCCTCCATTTCCCCAGGTCACTAATGAAGTGGAGGAAAACAGCAGCCTCTTTCTCCCTTCTGTCTTTTTTCCTGCTAAACTAAAAAAGACTGGCAGCAGCATTTGAATTTGTTTTTGTTTTACTCATATCCCATGCAGCTGGCTTCTCTGTGTGAAGGCCCCATGCACTTAGAAGAAAAACACCTTGCTTCAACTTCCACCTATGGAACTAGAAATTTTGCTTTTAGTCCAGCTAATACAGTAGAGTTTACAATACCTACTTTTCAAATAAGAACATTGAACTTGGCTGGGCGTGGTGGCTCACACCTGTAATCCAAGAACTTTGGAGGCCAAGGCAGGCAGATCACCTGAGGCAGGAGTTCAAGACGAGCCTGACCAACATGGTGAAACCCCATCTTAAAAAAAAAAAAAAAGAACATTGAACTTTAACATTAATTGGCCCAAGTTCACACAACATTGCAGTCTCAGGGCACAACGTGGAAGTCTGCTAGAGCAGTTACTCCTCAGGGGACCACTACCACATCACATATAAGGGGTCCAATCATTCTCCCCGACACATACCTTTTTCTGAATCCACCCACATTTGGGAAGTTTCTCTGGTTCAATTATTTCATTGAGGAGGCAGAGATGGCTTACCCCAGGAAGTCACACCGGAGTGGGGAAGAAGGGACAGAAATCCAAGTGTAGGAACCCTTCTCCCAGTAACCAAGCAAACAGTGAGAACAAGTTTGGCAAGAGTGGAGTAGCATTAAGCTTTCAGTCTCCCACATGTCTTATCAGACCCCACAACAATTCTTTGTGGAATGTTAAGGAAGAAAAGGTCCCACGATAAATAGCTGTGTCTTCCTCTTCCCTAATCTCATTTACCTACCTCCAGAAACATGTTTCATTCTGACTCAGCCCTAGAATTTAAGTCACAGACACACCCGCACATAGTGGGCAAGTCTTGGCCTAGACATTCTGTGATCTCAGACCTCCAGACTTATCAAACTGCTTTGAGATTAAGCTTGGTCTTTCTTGCCAATTATAGATTCCTTTCTCTGTTAAAACAACCCTCCAGCTTGGAAAGGAATTTCAACACCATCCCTGGACTTTCCCTTTGGGCAGGTCTACAAGCACTCAGCAAGATGATTGGTTCAGCAACTGTGATTGTGACAATGGGTTTTCAGTGTGAATCTGAAGGAGTAGAATTCTGAGGCACCTGTTAGGAAGCGTGCTTGGACTTGTGAATCTCCAAGACAGACACTCATTTTCTCATTTAGGCCTCTTGTGCAACTGGCCTCGTTTTTTTAAATTAACATATTAGCCGGGCAAGATGGCTCACACCTGTAATCCCAGCACTTTGGGAGTCCAAGGAGGGTGGATCATGAGGTAGGAGATCGAGACCATCCTGGCCAACATGGTGAAACCCTGTATCTACTAAAAACACAAAAATTAGCTGGGCGTGGTGGCATGCGCCTGTAGTCCAAGCTACTTGGGAAGCTAAGGCAGGAGAATCACTTGAACCCAGGAGGCAGAGGTTGCAGTGAGCCAAGATCGCATCACTGCACTCCAGCAACAGAAGGAGATTCCATCTCAAAACACACACACACACACACACACACACACACACACACACACTAGTTTTTTCCTCACACCAGTAGTTTCTACTCTTCCTGGAAAATGTGATACTAAAACAGAAAAACAGTGGCAGACTTATGTCCATGGAAGATGATAATACCTAGCTGATCATTAGTAACAATAGTAGCAAACAATTAGGTAGCACCTACTGTGTGCCAGGTACTGTTTTAAGTTCTTTCCATATATTAACTCTTTTCATCAGCACAGCAACCCTATGAGATAGGTCTAGTGTTATTCTTACCTTACACATGGGACTGAGCCCCAGAGAGGTTAAGCAACTTGTCCAGCTATCAAGTGGTGAATTTGAAATCAGAGTCTTTGCCCTTAACTACCACACAATTTTGCTTCTCATGGCATGTATTTCTGAATCAGCTTCTGTAAGGGCAAAGGTCTCAGGCTTCAGTGGAAACCATAATTCAGACCTCAGAAGCCCTTCATTCCTCAACAGATATGCCCCAAACAAACACAAAAGTATGAAAAAGGCTTTTGGTCAACACTGATTTCTGAACATCTTTGCTGTTGTCTTTTTGTGAGGAAAAAAAATGATGGAGGAAATGAGAATGCATGCATGCAGCAAGACACTAATTTTGAAAAACTATTGGAAAAAGTGTAATTTTGTTAAAGAAATGTAGTTGGTTATTTTCAGAAGACTTACAGAAAGTCAAAACAAGCCAGGCATAGTGGTTCACACTTGTAATCCCAGCACTTTGGGAGGCTGAAGCAGCAGGATCTCTTGAGTCCAGTTCAAAACCTGCCTGGCAACATAGTGAGATCCCACCCATTTCTACTAAAAAAAAAAAAAAGAGAGAGAGAAAAGGAAAGAAATTAGCCAGGCATGGTGGCATGCGCCTGTAGTCCCAGTTACTTGTGAGGCTGAGGCGAGGGGATTGTGCAAGTCCACACTCAGGAGTTCAAGGTTGACAGTGAGCTACGAAGGCACCCATGCTCTCCAGTCTGGGCAACAGAGTGAGATCCTTCTCTGAAATAAAAAAAAAGAAAAGAGAAGAAAAACCACCTAAATCTCTTCTTAAAAATATCTAATGCCCTTTAATAACAAAAAAAGAATAATTTGTAGTTTGTACATCACGTATTTTTATGAAAACAATTTCCTTAGCATTATTTTTTACAAGTACAAACAAAAAATAACAATAACCAAAAGAAAAAAAAAAAACCTACATAGATTTCAAACCACATGAGAAATTTACCTAAAAACCAGTAAAGAGGTTGTTTTTCCTGTCATAGCACTCTGATCTAGGTTCCCTAACATACAGGGAAAAGGGGTAGCTATACTATCTATTGAACTATTACTTTGGAGGCACTGGAGTACAATTTTTTGTTGTTTTGTTTTTAAATCTTTTCACTATGATAGGCACCATATGTATCAGAGTACTTTTAATACAGATAAATAATTTAAACACTAATTATTAGTGAACACTTATTAAAGCCACCACCTTCTGTGACTAAATTCTGAGCCAGGGAATATAGATGGAAAAGATACACCACTTGCAGACTTGGGCCATAAAGAGTTCCTAGATGGGATTCTCTCTCCAATCATCTGTCCCCTGGATGATGCTGAGGTGCAGGTATTAGTTCACATGGGCTACCGTGACAAAATATCATTGACTGGGTAGGTGGCGGGGAGCTTAAGTAACAGAAATTTATTTTCTCACAGTTCCGGAGGCTGGAAGGCCATCATCAAGGTGTTGGCAGGTTCGGTTTCTCCTAAGGCCGCTCTCACTGGCAGACAGACAGCTGCCCTCTCACTGTGTTCTCACATGGGCTTTCCTCTCTGTGTGCACATTCCTGGTGTCTCTTTACATCTTCAAATTTCCTCTTCTTCTTATAAGAACATCAGTCACATTAGACTAGGGCCCATCCTAAAAGCTTCATTTTAACTGAATCACCTCATTAAAGGCCCTGTTTCCAGATATAGTCACATTCTGAGGAACTGCCGGCTAGAGTTTCAACATATGAATCTGGGGAAGATACAATTCAGTGCATAATAGCGACCTGGAAGCCAAAATATAGAGCCACAAGATGGAAAGATCTGGGGTCCCCAATTCGCCCCTTGGAAGAGAAAAGCCTAGAAAATCTCTCAAGGGGGAACAATAGCATTAGACTTTTTGTGAGCTACCCATGAACTTCTAATTTTGTTAAACTACTTATATTTTGGGATTATTTATAACGGTATCCTACACTGACCAAATGAAAGAGACTCAACCATCCCCTGCTGAGTGTGTCTAATTAAATCAGGTTTTAATATACTGGCTTCCAGTGAGGAGAAAGAGTACAAATGAAGAGAAATGGTTCTAGAGCTGTAGCCTCTGAAACTGATTTGGTGAAATTGACTAGTACATTAGGTTCTGTAATGAGCTAATACATTAATTAATGCTAAGTGGTATGATTAATTTGGATTATGTTTTCTTTAAGTGCAATGAATAGTTTGGGTTCTTATCTGTACCAGAACAAAATTTCAAAATTAACACATCTGAATTACTTGATTTGCAATTGTTTAGTAAATCAGTCAAGCCCTGTATTCTTGGATAAGCATATTTCCGGAGAGAAAAAGAATGAAAAAGGAAAAGCCCATATTCTGACAGCTTTATGATCTCTACGAGGTCAGATGATGTGTGACTACCAGAAGCAGAGTTATGCCGGCACCCACTGTTCTTCTGTTGAGAGACAGTAAATTAGGATTTTTAAGGGAAGAAAAAAGGAACTGGAAAGACAGCTTCTTGGCAGCTTAAATTTCTTAAGCTGCCAAAAAAGGGGTCCTCCACAGTGAGCAGTGAGATGCTGAAAAAAGACGGGGTGCAGGCAAGTGTTGTTCACGGGCAGCCCACAGAGGAGAAGAACCCTAAGTTACGTGGGAGGTGAAGAATGCTTCTAAATAGAGTGTGGGTCTGTAGAGGATCCACGGAGGCTCATCACAGCTTCCTGGTGCTGGAGACAGACAGCGCCTGCTTCAGCTGGTCCCCTTGTCCACAGCCTCACTAAACTGTTACCCTCTTCAAGTCTTTTCTCTCTTGAACAAATAGATCCAACTAATCTTCAGTGATGGGAAAACGGACTCTTCTTCCCAGTCTTGCATCTTCCACCTGGCTGTTAGCTTTTGAAACGAAAAGCCAAGAGTTTGATTCTTAATTCTCGGTTTCTACTATGATAACTCTCCCTTGAGGCAACAAAGCTTGGTTTCTGTCTGCCCAACAGCAGGAGTTCGTGGAGTAACAGGAAATATCACACACACACCAAAACCTCTCTTAATATACCAAAGCATATTCCTGCCAAACTTCAAAATAAAGAGCTGGAAAAATTTTGCCCTCATTTTATGTTTGTTTTGGGAGAAAAAAAACAACAAAAGAAACTGCACCTTATCTAAGAAAACCTTTACAGCCAAATGCAATCTGTCCTCCTATGGGAATCCCTGGCACAAAATCCAGTGAATGATGTGGTCACACTGTACTTAACAGGGAGGCTGCGGCTATCAGGTGAAACAGAGCTCCTCACAGAGACCAAACAAGGTTTGTGGGTTACCAGGCACTGGTGTCCTCTTACAAGTGTGGTCTTGTCAGGTGACATTCCAAAGCCACATGTCATCTTGAGTGTTCACTTTAAAGCTACCATTGTGGAGAACGAGTCTCCTGTTTAGATGACAAGACCATATCAAGCACAGCTTAGAAATTCTACATTTGCCTGGCCAACGTGGTGAAACCTGTCTCTACCAAAAATACAAAAAGTAGCCAGACATGGTGGTGTGCACCTGTAATCCCAGCTACTCGGGAGGCCGAGGCACAAGAATCTCTTGAACCCAGGAGGTGGAGGTTGCAGTGAGCCGAGATCACACCACTGTACTCCACCTGGGATGACAGAGTGAGACTCCATCTCAAAAAGAGAAAGCAAGCAAGAAATTCTACATTTGACATAGAATTAAACTATTAGCCAGTTCAGAGTGGCTTATTTCTCTGTTTCATAGAAAGTTGACCTAGATAAAAGTTGAACTCATGGTTTGTGTTTAAATAATTAAAAACTTGATGAACAAGTAGCAGTAACTGACCAAGCTTCAATAACCAAATGGTCTAAAATGCTCTTATTTTAAGACATTTTGGGACAGGCACAGTGGCTTACTCCTGTAATCCCAACACTTTGAGTGGCCATGGCAGGTGGATCACTTGAGGTCAGGAATTCAAGACCAGCCTGGCCAACATGGTGAAAGTTCATATCTTCTAAAAATACAAAAATTAGCCAGTCGTGGTGGCATGCACCTGTAATTCCAGCTACTCAGGAGGCTGAGGCAGTAGAATTGCTTGAACCCAAGAGGTGGAGGTTGCAGTGAGCCAAGCTCTCACCACTGCACTCCAGCCTGGGCAGTGGCAATAGAGAGAGATCCTGTCTCAAAAAACAAACAAACAAAGACATTTTGCATTTGAGACATCAGGAAGTCACCAAGTGACTATCAATATTTTGACCCCAACTCTAAGTATTGTTTGGGGTAAGTTATATCCTCAGATTTTGTTACGTTTCTTTGCCGGTAGGAGGCTCTAGAAAAGGCCAGAGAATCTTCCTCCAATTCAGAAACAGCCAAAGATCAGCATAAACACAAAGCAGCATGAAGAGCTGTTTTCTCCTGCTGGAACAGAAAATCAGAGCAGGAGACAAAGGGTGTCGCTGAGACAGGGCTTTAGTGGTTGGCTTGGTTGGGTGGGCAGGTGGTTTGGTTTGGTTCTTTCCCCTGCATTCAACTTATAAATTATGTGGCAAATCACAAGAAAATTGGCCAAAATCATGAGCCATTAATGGGAGTTAAAGAATTACCCACACCCAACCTCACATTTCCTAGACAAGGAAATTGACATCTGGAGAAGGGATGACTTTCCACCAAAACTCGGCAAGTTAGTTGCAACACTTGGAACAAGAACCCAGTTCTATCTCTGAGTCCAAGATGGCTCCCACTTCAAAAGTGATCATGAGGTCAAGAGATTGAGACCATCCTGGTCAACATGATGAAACCCCATCTCTACTAAAAACACAAAAATTAGCTGGGCATGGTGGCGCATGCCTATAGTCCCAGCTACTCGGGAGGCTGAGGCAGGAGAATTGCTTGAACCCAGGAGGCGGAGGTTGCAATGAGACGAGATCACGCCATTGCACTCCAGCCTGGGCAACAAGAGTGAAACTCCGTCTCAAAAAAAAAAAAATAGTGATCATGGGCTTCATCATAAAATCCACCTACCAGCTCTGAGCCTAGCCATCTTCCCTTATCCCCAACACAACCACCAAACACTGCTTCTGCACGAAAGCCCTAGTATATCAGCACAATGAAAACTCATGAGAACAGCAGTATGGACGTTCAAGGTTCCAACTGAGACAGAAATTGGATGTACAGCATGTAGTAGGTGGTGAATAAATATTTTATTAATAAATTAATGAGTGATCATGTGAATAAAGTTGATGTGTTGTCAGGGCATTATATACATAATGAGCAGCTTACAGTGTAAAATGGGCTTCCTTTTAGGGTTCATTTTCTCAAAATATTTGGATAAGGATTGATTGATAATGTTAAACATTCAAAACATTCACAACGGTAAGTATAGACTTCAAATTAGGCTCACTCCACTGGTCAAATGCTTTAAGTAAAATGTCAAAATTCAGAGCATATGGGATGAAATAAGGTTTGATTAGTCTTTGTAATTAAAATGCTCTTAAAATTATATTAAAAATTAGGACAGGTACTACGGCTTACGCCTGTAATCCCAACACTTTGGGAGGCCGAGGTGGGCAGATAACCTGAGGTCAGGAGTTAGAGATCAGCCTGGCCAACATGGAAAAACTCATTTCCACTAAAAATACAAAAATTAGCCAGATGTGGTGTGTGCCTGTAGTCCCAGCTACTTGGGAGGCTGAGGCAGAAGAATCGCTTGAATCCTGGAGACGGAGGTTCCAGTAAGCTGAGATTGAGCTATTGCACTACAGCCTGGGCAACAGAGCGAGACTCCATCTCAAAACAAACAAACAAAAATGATATTAAAAAATCAAAAACAAATTTTTTGGTTGTTGTTTGCGTTGTTTTTGTTTTTTTGTGCTTTTTGAGACTGAGTCTTGTTTTATTGCCCAGGCTGGAGTGCAGTGGTGCGACCTCGGCTCACTGCAACTTCTGCCTCCTGGGTTCAAGCAATTCTCCTGCCTCAGTCTCCCAAGTAGCTGGGACTACAGACACAGGCCACCATGCCCAGCTAATTTTTTGTATTTTTAGTAGAGACAGGGTTTCATCAGTTGGTCAGGATGGTCTTGATCTCTTGACCTTGTGATCCACCCACCTCGGCCTCTGGGATTACAGGTGTGAGCCACTGAGCCCAACCTCAAAATGTTTTTAAATGTATTACAATGGTTGTTGCTGGGACTGCCATTAGGGATGAATTTATGCTCCCTTTTTTACCATTCTTTATATGCTGGATTTTTCATATTAAAAATAAGATTTGAAAGGGCAGGCTGAGTGCGGTAGCTCATTCCTGTAATCCCAGCACTTTCAAAGGCCGAGATGGGTAGATCATTTGAGTTCAGGAGTTCCAGACCAGCCTGGCCAACATGGTAAAATCCCTTCTCTACTAAAAATACAAAAATTAGCCTGGCGTAGTGGTGCACACCTGTAATCCCAGCTACTCGGGAGTCCGAGGCAAGGGAATTGCTTGAACCAGGGAGGCGGAGGTTGCAGTAAGCCAAGATTGTGCCGCTGTACTCCAGCCTGGGTGACAGAGGGAGACTCTTCCGTCTCATTAAAAAATAAAAATAAAGGGGAAACTGGCTTGAGAATGAACTGAAGGAGGTCAAGCATGGTAGCCCCTATCACCTTGCCTGCCAGGTTCTTGATCCTGGGGATACAGCAGTGCATGGAAGAACTCAGGCTTTGGCTCTGAGAGCCGTACATTCAAGAGAGGGCATCAGATGACAAGCAAATGAGCAGATCTATATCAAGTGGTGAAGAAAAAGAAAGCAGGTTGGGATAGAGTGAGTGATGTAGGGGGCACAGTCTTTCAACAGGTACTGAAGGCTTCTCTGATAAAATGACATTTGAACAGAGATCAAAGAGGAGCAAGGGCAGAAGCTGGAGACCAGTTAGGAGGCCTCCGTATCACTCAGGTATAGAATGATAGTGGCTCTGAGTGCAGGGGAATAGAGAAGGGTCATCCTCTGTCCACACTCAGAAGACGTGGCTGCCGAGATTTGCTGAAGGAGTGACAGCATGTGAGGTCTATAGAAAGAGAGGGGTCTTGGATGAGGCAAGATGCCTGAGCGTGGCCTGAGCCTCCTTTGCTTCAGAACCAGTCCAGCCAAAATCCAGGTAGCCTGTGAAAGACAAATGAAGCTTCACTTTTTGAGCACCTATTACTTTTCAACACGCTATCCTCATCTTTCTCTTGTCTAGATTCACAAGCCTTTTAATAGCTGGAAAAAAAAAATGGTATCCCAGACTACGTATATCAGCCGTGATCACACCACCAGTAAAGGGTAAATGGAGACTGGAACAAACATTTTATAATTTGCCTGGGTGGTTCTCCTAGAGGATACTGACCCCCTGATAACAGGGGCCACACATGTCAGCACTGTATTCTCCACCATGCCCAGCAAAGCACCTGGCATGCCGTAGGCCCTCAACAAATGCTCTCTGAATTAATTCCCCATGAGGTGAGGCCACAGGTGGCTAATTGGTGAGGCTTCAGGATGTGGGCATTAGAATCAGACAGATCTAGTTTTCGTCACTATCTCTGCATTCAGTCCTCTGACTTTCAGCAGGCTTCTAAACCTCCTAACCATCAGTATTTCTCTTGTTTAAAAAAAAAAGAAAAGAAAAGGAAGAGAGAAGAAACAAATGAGGATAATGATACTTAGCCCTCAGAGTTGTTAGAAAGATTAGCTGAAATTATATTTGCAAAGCACTAGCTACAGAAGCTGGCACACATCAAGGAATCAGAAAGTATAAACTATTATTAAACCAAGGACATCGAGACTATGCAATCCCTCCTCACCCCTCAGCCAGTACTTCAGTTCCTACCAAACCTGTTAGAAGACACTGTAGCTTAAAATAGAGCAACCGGGGAAGATCTCTTCCGCTCCACTGCCCTCAGCCCCACCCTGCCTGGCCTCGCTATGTTGGCTGAAGAACGCAGCAAGCTGAGTCATCCCAGCTGCTGGCAGGGCAATTTTAAGTCCCAAGGGGCCATGTCTCTCACTCAATTCATGGCACACCCATACCTAGCTTTCCTGTCTGGAGAGATAAATGACAAACGGGGAGACCATGTGTCCTTCTGAGTATCTGGGCCATCAGCTTGTGGAATGGCCATCTTACCTGAGCTTCTCTCAGCCTTATTTTCTGCATCAGTGCTGGAGAGACACCTGGCTAATATAATGTCAGTCTGCAGACAAAAGTAGAGAAGTGTAAATCACTAGATTATTTTTGTGAATAGCTAATTAGGCAATTAATGCAATCTCCACATCTGACATAAGAAACCAAAAAGTCTGGGGGCAAAGGTTCACACCTGTAATCTCAGCACTTTGGGAGGCCAAGGCAGGAGGATCGCTAGAGCTGAGGAGTTCAAGATCAGCCTGGGCAACATAAGGAGACCCTGTCTCTATTTATTTATTTATTTAGAGATGAAGTCTCACTCTGTTGCCCAGGCCAAAGTGCAATGATTTGATCTTGGCTCACTGCAACCTCCGTCTCCGGGGTTCAAGAGATTCTCCCATCACCTGAACCTCTTTTGTAGCTGAGATTAGAGGCGCATGCCAGCATGCCCGGCTAATTTTTGTTTTTAGTAGAGATGGAGTTTCACCATGTTGGTCAGGCTGGTCTCAAACTCCTGACTGCAGGTGATCCACCCACCTCAGCCTCTCAAAGTGCTGGAATTATAGGCGTGAGCCACTATGCCTGGCCCCCATCTCTATTTAATAAAAAAAAAAAAAAAAGAAAAGAAAAAGAAATTGAAATATTTTTCAATCCTATTAACTTAGCTGTTCACTTGATGCCCTTCACTGGCTCATTAAAAAAAAATTTAAAACGAAGAAAAAACACTTCCTGAAAAATAACCTGCTAAGTCATCCTCCAAAGGCAACTATGACGTGCTCAGGAACTGGCTTACTTTTCAGATTCGCACTGCATAAACCATCCACGGCACCTCTCGCTTGCTGCCCTCTTTCTCTTTGACATCCCACCACCCACTTTGGAGGCTCAATTGGCAGCCCCCTGTGGGCGCTCTCAGTGCATCCCCTTTGAAGCAACACAGAGACCTCCTCTGTAGAGCTGATTCTCCCTGAATGCACAGTGGTTTGGGAAGCAGGGGACAGATGCCCCAGGAACCAGCTGCCCAGCCTAGCGCAGCAGAGAAGTCCAGCAGAAGCCTAAGGGAATGTCTTGAAATACATACCAGAAGTATATTAAGTCATAATACTCAGGCTCTAAACAAGCCCTCTCCCTAGGGCAATGGCAGTTTTGATGGGATATGCCATATTATTTATATAAAGGGCAGAGGGCATCAGAATCTGAATATTAGCACCGAAAGGGTTGGTGTAGGAATTGTCTGGTGCTGTGGTGCCCAGCCCAGCTGCACACCAGGATCACTAGAGGAGCTTAAAAAATACGAGTGGATAGGCCCTATCCCAGACCAACTGAATAAGAGTCTCTGGGATTGAGATGGGGCATTTTCAATCTATGCAGGTGACTCTAATGTGCAGTTAAATGTAGGAAATCTGGTCCAACGGCTCTTAAGGGTTACTGAGTCACTCCTGTGACAAGTACAATGGATTTCATTTGAAAAACAAACAAACAACTCTTTTATACACAATTTCAGGGAGACACTGACATCCTGAGGTTCCCCTCTCGGGTTAGACTTTTCTTTGGGCAAATGATGAGGTCAAGAACAGGTTTCTTAAGAAACCTCAGCCCCAGGCCAGGTGTGGTGGCTCACACCTATAATCCTACACTTTGGGAGGCTGAGGTGGGCAGATCTCTTGAGCCTAGGAATTTGAGACCAGCCCGGGCAATATAGTGAGACCCTATCTCTACAAAAAATTTAAAAATTAGCCAGCAAGTAGCTGAAACTGCAGGCCTTTATTCTTTCAGGGCCTGTAGTTCCAGCTACTTGGGAGGCTGAGATAGGAGGATTGCTTGAGCCCAAGAATTTGAGGCTGCAGTTAGCCGTGGTTATGCCACTGCACTCCAGACCCTGTCTCAAAAAAAAAAAAATAAAATAAAAACAAAAGCCTCAGCCCAGCCAATAAGGCCTGTGGGCTAATAAAAGCCGGGCCAATATGTTTTCTCCCTTTTCAGTGGTGAGTGTAAGTCAGAAACAGTTTTCTCTGACCAACACGGTACCACAGATAATGAGAAAAGCAACGATTACCATCTTTCTTATCCAATTCGTGTATTGAGCAGATGTCAAGCAAATCCTGTAATAATACTAAAATTCATCCATCTACTGAAACTGTCCTTAGTGAAGTTTACTAATTATTTTAAACAACTCCTGTTATGGGTCCAATTGTGTCCCCCCCGCCCCCACCGAAAGATATGTTGAAGTCCTAACTCCCAGTCCTTGTAAATATGGCCTTATTTGGAAATCAAGTCTCTATATATACAATCGAGTTAACGTGAGTTCATTAGGATGGGTTCTAATCCAGTGTGAACTGGTGTCCTTATAAGAAGAGGACAAAGTGAATGGAAGGCTGAGACACACAGGGAAAACGCCATGTGACAACAGTGGCAGAGGTTGGAGTGATGCAATTACAATCCAAGGAATGGTGAGGATTGCCAGAAACCACCAGATGCTACAAAGAGGCAAGGAAGGGTTTGCCCTTACAGGTGTCAGAGGGAGACACCTTGACAGCTTGATTTGGTGAAAAAGGAAATTCTTGCAGCTTTAAGCCACACAAGCTGTGTACTTTGTACAGCTACCTCAGGAAATGATAAACCTCTTAATGGTTCTAAGCAAGCTGGGACACCTAAGCCACAGAGAAGAGCTGCTTGGAATCTGCACCCAATCTTCCTGCCTGGCTTGGTAAAGAAATGTCCTTGATGGAACCTCCAAAACTCTGTGCCTCTGCTCTGCTTTGTAAAAAAGATTCTACTTGAATATTTTGTGCCCTCTCAGTTTTGCTCATGGCACTTTCTGTATTTACTTTGGGCACTTGTAACTGTCTCTAATGTCCATCTTACCTACTGGACTGTAACTTCCCTAGGGGAGGGAAAATGTCTGTTTTGTTCATGGCCCATACCTAGCTCAGTGCCTGGTAAATAAATCATTGAGTGAATGAATGAATGTGAAAGTGGTATTCGATCTTTATCATGATGGATTTTTCTGCTGCGTCTGACCACCTCTCACCCTTTGACTCGAATAATGGGATCTTTCTACGTTTCCCAGGCTGACCTCAAACTCCTGGGCTCAAGCTTTCCTCTTTCCTTGGCCTTTCAAAGTTCTGGGATTACAGGATTACAGGTGTGAGCCACTGTGCCGGGCCAATATTTTCTCTTGGCATCCATTTCTGATTGTCCCTTCTTATTCTTTCAGGCCTCTCTTTCTCTGTACATTCTTCACACCCTTCTATTCCCCAGAGTCATTTTCATCTCTTTTTCTATTCAATTCTTCTAGTTGTACCCACCACTGACATTTATATGACTCGCAAACTTTGGGCTAAGTTCTTTCCTGAGCTTCACAGATATATATCCACGCTATCTGAAAGATGTTCCTCCCTAAGTGTCCCCAGATGTAACAAATAAAATTCAACCCACTTTACTTCTTTTTAAGATGTCAAGCCCATTTCCTCTTCTCCTACCCTAAAAGACTGCCAACACTGAGGCCTTCGTCATCTTTCTACAACAATCTCCTTTGGGTTCTCAGATCCTAGATTTATCCCTCTCAAATTTATCCTCTATCTAGGCACCAGAATGAGATATCTAAAATGTCAACTTTCCAATTACCCCTTCTTATACTAGCACAATCAACATACAAGATGAAGTCCAAGCCGCTTCGTATGACAAACCAGGCCCTGCTTACCTCTCCAACCTCAAATCCTACCTCTCCTACTTTAAAACTCAGAAACACCAAAGTGTATCCTATGCATGTTGCCATATGCATTCTCTTTATCATGCATTTGCCTGAGCAAGATGTCCTGAGTTAACTTCTTATTCTTTAAGATTCACTGTGGTGGCAGACAGCCTTTAATAATGGATCCTTGGCCAGGTACTCAGTGGCTCATACCTGTAATCCCAGAACTTTGAAAGGCTAAGGAAGAACGCTTGAGGCCAGTAGTTTGAGACCAGCCTGGGAAACAGAGAGAGATCCCATCTCTACCAAAAATTAAACAAAAAAATATCGGGCAGTGGTGGCATGCACATGTGGTCCCAGCTCCATGGGAGACTAAGGTAGGAGCATCACTTGAGCCCAGGAAGTCAAGGCTGCAGTGAGTTGTGATCACAACACTGCACTCCAGCTTGGGTAACAGAGGGAGACCTTATGTCAGAAAAATGAATAAATAAACATAAAATTTGAAAAACTTAGCCAGGCATAGTAGCATACATCTGTGGTCCCTGCTACTTAGGAGGCTAAGGTGAGATGATCCTTGAGCCCGATAGGTCAAGGCTTCAGTGAGCTATGATTGTGCCACTAAACTCCAACCTGGGTGAAAAATCAAGACCCTGTTTCTAAAAAAAAAAAAAAAATCTCAATAATCCACAACTCCTACTTTTCACATCCTATGTGATCCCTTTTCCTCAAGTATAGGTCTGACCTAGTGATTTGTTTCTATGAAGTAAAATCTAATGAAAGGGATGAGAGATCACTTCCATGATTAGATTATACATGACTGTGACTTCCATCTTCTTTGTACTTTCTCTCTCTGGTTCTTCTCAAATGTTTCTTTTGAGGAAGCAGGCTGAAGAGCCCTCAGTGGCAAAAAATAGAGGATGGCCTCTTGACAACTGACAGTAGGAACTGAGGCCTTCCGGCAACAACAGTATCAAAATCAAGTCCTTCCAACAACAGTGAGAGCTTAGAATCGATCCTTCTCCACTGAGCCTTCAATTGAGAACACAGCCCTAGCCAACAACTTGATTGCAGCTTTGTCAGCGACTCTGAAGGAGAAGATCCAGCTAATCCATGCCCAGAATCTTGATCCACAGAAACTATGAGGCAATAAATGCATGCTGTTCTAAGCTGCTAAATTTCAGAGTAATTTGTTACAGTAATACATAACTAAAACAATCATTTCGGGCAACCTCTATTCCATGAAGACTCCAATCCCTCCTGCCAGACTCATGCACACATACACACATTTTGTGAGCATCTTCAGAGCTTCCACAGTGCTTTCTGCTCACCTAGCACTGTACTTAGAGGCTTAATTATCCTTAAACCTTTAATTAATTTTTGAATTGTTGTTCCCACTAGACTTTGAGACATTTGACGCTGTAGTATATCTTCCTGGATATTCTATCTCAGTATCTCTAGTGTCAAATAGTTCTTGGCACATCTGGACAAAAATTATTTTATGGATGAATGAATGAATGAGTGAACAAATGAATATAGTCATTTTGCTAAGTGAAGCAGGGGGAAGAAGACAGAGCATGTGGGAACCTCCTACTAAAAAGTAATCTTTGTGGCTGGTGGCTTATGCCTATAATCCCAGAACTTTGGGAGGCCGAGGCAGACATACCACCTGAGGTCAGGAGTTCGAGACCAGCCTGACCAACATGGGGAACTTTGCCTCTACTAAAAATACAAAATTAGCCAGGCATGGTGGTGTATGCTTGTAGTCCCAGCTACTCTGGAGGCTGAGGCAGGAGAATTGCTTGTACCCGGGAGGCGGAGGTTGCAGTGAACAGAAATCATGACACTGCGTTCCAGTCTGGGCAACAAGAGCAAAACTCCATCTCAAAACAAAAAAAAAAAGTAAGGTTCATGAAACCAAAGGATTTCATAATATAACCACCCATTTGTTCCTGCCAGTTCCCCAGTGCTTGTCCAAAATGAATCAACAATGAAGTAAGGATCAGGAAAAGAAAAATGTGCTATGGGAGTCTAAAAGATAGAACGGCCTTTCTGTTCTGAACAATATGAAAAGACTTCTCAGAGCAAATAGAGTTTGACATGGATCTTGAAGGATAACAGAGCTTTGATTAGCAAAAGTGAGAAAAGAAAGAAATCCAGAGTTGATAAAAAGCATAAACAAATCCTAGAAAGAGAAGGAATCTAGCAGAGAGACAGAGGTTGTGGGGGGAGAGAAGCCAGACAAAAGATGAAAATTGGAAATCAGTTAGCTTAAAGAGGGCACATGAGGTCATTACTCTTAGATAACATGGTTGAAAGATGAACCTTGTGAAACTGACATTTAAGGAAAAAAAGGAACTTGCTAAGTAGAGTTAAGAGGACTTGAGGTGCATGGAGACATGTGCCAATCACTTCACATGAGTTTGAAGTAGAAGATGGTGCTCAGAGGTTTAGCATGATGCAATGTAAAAAGAGGCCTTTGGATGTGGCAATTAGACCACTAGTGACATTTAGGAAAACAGTAACTGTGGAAAAAAAAAAAAATAGAGATGGAAGACAGATTACAACATGGTAAAAGTACAGCATATTTGAGAAAGTCAAGCAACTCGTTTTTGGAGAAGCAGTCCTGGTAATAACTTGGTAGACCTGCTCACTCATTAATTCACTAGTGGTCTTGACAATAAAGTAACTTATCTAATTGTGAAGAAAACACTTTTCTTGAAATAAAAAGTTACTGATATTACCTGACTTTTTTTCTTATTTTGAGACAGTTTTGCTCTGTTGCCCAGGCTGGAGTGTGGTGGCACGCTCTCCACTCACTGCAGCCTCCTGGACTCAGGCCAGCCTCTGGCCTCAACCCTCGGAGTAGCTGGGGCTACAGGCACACACCACCAAGCCGGCTAGTTATTTTTAATTTTTATTTTTTGTACAGACAAGGTTTCCTCGTGTTGCCCAGACTGGTCTCAAACTCCTGGGCTCTGGCAATCCCCCCACCTTGGCCTCTCAAAGTACTGGCATTACAGCAGTAAGCCACTGCACCCAGCCACTTTTTCTGTTTCCTAATGAATACTTTCTTGGCTTATAACCATGAGTTTTGAACCACTGGCAGATATTTCATCTGGCTGTGTTCATCTGTCTTCTCAACGGTAAAGTCCATAAATCAGGAGGAATGTCTTTATCTCTTCACTCATTTTGTACTTTTTTCCAACAACTATGATAACATTTGGCTTTTGTAAACTCTGTAATCCTCCAAAGTAGTTTTTTTAGCCATTTACTAGGGCTTACAAACAGTCATGCCCTGGGCTGAGAGCTTTGCCTCCGTGGTATCTTTTACCCTAGTGACCCTTGTGATAGGCGAGGAATTATGATTATATCCTTCTCACAAATGAGTCAAAAGGGGTGGGAAAAAGTACGTGGGGGACGGGTGCAATGGATCATGCTTGTACCCCAGCACTTTGGGAAGCCGAGGTGTGGGGATCGCTTGAAATCAGGAGTTTGAAACCAGTCTGGCCAGTATGGTGAAACCCCATCCTTACTTAAAACACAAAAATTAGCCAGGTGTGCCAGCATGCACCTGGAATCCCAGCTACTGGGGAGGCCAAGACACGAGAATCACTTGAACCCCAGAGTCTAGACGCTGCAGTGAGCTGAGATCGCACCACTGCACTTCATCCTGGGTAACAGAGCAAGACCTTGTCTCAAAAAAAAAAAAGTAGGATATAGCTACTTAGATGTAGATTCTTAGGATTATATCTGCTAAAGTTTCACATGGAATCACATTACAATCTTATAAGGGGGACTCGCATGATTTTCCTGGAAGTGAGAGCATTTCCAAGACATGGTACTTTCAGTTTTATTTTACGTATATTTTATTTTATTCTTTTTTGAGATGAAGTCTTACTCTGTCACCCAGGCTGAAGTGCAATGGCATGTTTCTTGGCTCACTGCAACCTCTGCCTCAGCCTCCTGAGCAGCTGGGACTACAAGCGCATGCCACCACGCCTGGCTAATTTTGTATTTTTAGTAGAGACGGGGTTTCACCATGTTGGCCAGGCTGGTCTCAAACTCCTGACCTCAGGTGATCCACCCACTCAGCTTCCCAAAGTTCTGGCATGAGCCACTGCACTCAGCCTGCTTTTATTTATTTTATGTTATTATTATTTTTTAAATTTTTGAGACGGAGTCTCACTCTGTCTGTCGCCCAGGCTGAAGTACAGAGGCTCCGTTTCTGTTCACTGCAACCTCTGTTTCCCAGGTTCGATCAATTCTGGTGCCTCAGCCTCCCAAGTAGCTGAGATTATAGGTGCGTGCCACCATGCCCGGCTAATTTTTGTATTTTTAGTAGAGACAAGGTTTCACCACGTTGCCCAGGCTGGTCTTGAACTCCTGGCCTCTAGTGACTCTTCCACCTTGGCCTTCCAAAATGCTGGGATTTCAGGCATGACCCACGGGAACTGGGCCAAGGAACTTTCAGTTTTAAAACCAGGACAGTCAGAGGCAAGTCAGTACCAAAGAAATTTCCATATTCATTAAGGATTAAACAATAAGATGCTTTCATAAAGACAAGGGCTAATATCTATGGCCTCCCACAATACTTTTAATGAAAAAAATTCCAGTGTAACTATAAGATAACTTGGGTTGAAATTAACAGCAAAGTATGTTTTAAGCAGATACAGACACTTTTTAATTTAGCCAACTTATTCTAAAAATAGTATGGTTGGCAAGTAACACACTGACGCCTTGTTACTGCCCTTCGCCCTTGTTTACGTTAATTTAAAGTTCAAAAAAGAACCCCAGATTTATCAGACTAGGTGCTTTCCAAGACTCCAGGAAAGGTCTCTGAATGCCAGGGTAGCTCAGGAGTCATTGATAAGTTATTAACCTGACTTCCTTATATTCCTCTATAATGACATTTTGAAAGTTAAAGTTTTCATCTTGACTTGCTAACTCTGAGAATCCTGTCCATTTTAATATAACATCAGTAAAGATTTCGAGGGGGGTGCAGGAGCTGTTTTCTCACTTCAGAGCTGTATCGTGTTGTGTCATTTTTATTCAGATTGGATTCCTGATGAATCGATAAATGAGTGTTTCTTAAAGAGAGCATTTGGGAATCTTTTACTAAAAATGCAACCTTTGTGAAACCAGAGGATTTCACAATATAACCACCCGTTGATCTCTGACGGGTTCCCAACACTTGTCCAAAATGAGTCATCAAGAACATAGACTGGTTAATCTAGATATTCTGTATTGATTTTTTTTTTTTAAAGTGGTAGCAACCATTTTTTCTTCCTTCCTAACTTTTGCCTAGACTTGCTGAAATAGAAAACATACTGCAGGGGAGCCAAAAAAACACACTCGTTGCTGTTTTGACAGGCTTCTTTTAATACCTTTCTTTCCATTTACAAATAGCTCCTGCAGGTCTATCTCAGTAGGTGCTGTTTTGGCTTATGTTGAATAGCATTTCTTTCAGAATTAATTCCATTCTCCTCCACCACAAAATCCCTCCGGGGGGTGAGATGCCGCATTACTGTGCCTGACTGGCTTGCTCTACTTAGCTTCTTGGCATGACGTGAGACAGTTTATAGGGCTATTCTCATTTATTGCTGAAGGTTGGAAAGCCCCTATACCAGATGAGTGCAAATGGGGGCTGCAATGATCAGCCTTTTTTTTTTTTGCATTTCAGCTGGCTTAATCAACAGCCCTCCTCAGAACCCATAGAGGTGTAAACCTTGGTTTTAAGTAATGAGATGCTGGATGGAAAATAAACTAGCGTTGTTCCGAGATAGGGCTCTTGCCTCCAGCCCCATGCTGGGAGGCAGTCGTATTGTGGTAGCAAGAGAAAATAATTTTTTGAGGTCAGACAGGCACAAGTTCAGGCTGGGCGCGGTGTCTCACACCTGCAATCCCAGCATTTTGGAAGGCTGAGACCAGGGGATCACTTGAGGTCAGACGTTCAAGACTGGCCTGGCCAACATGGCAAAACTCCATCTCTACTAAAAATGCAAAAATTAGGTGGCCATAGTGGCATGAGCCTGTAATCCCAGCTACTGAGGAGGCTGAGGCATGAGAATCGCTTGAACCCAGAAGGTGGAGGCTTCAGTGAGCCAAGATCACACCACTGCACTCCAGCCTGGGCAACAGAGCAAGACTGTCTGAAAAAAAAGGCCCAAGTTCAAATCCTGTGACTTCTTGTTATTTTCCAATTGACTTCTTTGGGATTTTGAGGACACTGCTAATTCTCTGTGGCTGCTTCTTTGACTATAAAATGAAAATGACTTTATTAATTCATCTGGTGCTCAGAGTGTCTGAGCACCAGATAAATTAATAGTTATGTTTCTAAAGTATTTGGCATGTGATGGGTTTGTCAGTGAGTAGTATTTATCTTGTGGAAGTTTTGTTCCTACTAGTATATGCTCATATGCCTATATACGTACATACGTGTATATACGCATAAGTATATATGAGTCATATGAGTATAGTCTTAAGGTAGCAGTGTTGCAGCCCTGTGGATGCATGCAACTGACTCCCTAAAGCCAAAAACAAAGGCAGCTGGGGTTTGACCTGTGTTTTCCAAATTAAAACATTTTTTGTCTTCTCTCAGGGAGAGCATTTCGAAATTCCCCTTTGAAAAATTACTGTACCCAAATTTAGCCTTACCCCAGTCCAAAATAACTAGGCAGGAACTTTCTACTTCTTGAGAGTTGGTATTATGTAAATCAGGACCTGAATTTTTATACGAATACATGCAAGGGGCTTTGGACAATTAAATAGTGTTCATGAAACCTGTTGTATACCAGGTAAAAATAAATGGTTTACCATTACTAAGAGTCTGTAAATTCATAACAGATGGCCTCGGCCAGGCACGGTGGCTCACGCCAGTAATTCTAGCACTTTGGGAGGCTGAGGTGGGAGGATCATTTTAGATGAGGAGTTTGAAACCAGCCTGGTCAACATGGTGAAATCTCATCTCTATTAAAAATACAAAACTTAGCTGGGCGTGCTGGTGGGCGCCTGTAATTCCAGCTACTGAGGAGGCTGAGGCAGGAGAATTGCTTGAACCCAAGAGGTAGAGATTGCAGTGAGTCGAGATCATGCCACTGCACTCCAGCCTGGGGGATAGAGTGAGACTTTGTCTCAAAAAAAAAAAAAAAAAGAAAAAGAAAAAAAAAACAGATGGCCTCATCAAGGGAGAAACTGCCACTTCCCTTCAGCTCCACCACTGCCTTACTACCTTCCTTTGAAAAGTTTCACTTTAGTCTAACAACCTTAATTGGGTAAGATCTTCCATAGCTTTGTAAGAAAGCAAATCTCTACCCCTTCCTCTGTCTTGTCGGGAATGTTCACTCATACTTACTGGACACCGACTATGAACCAGACACTGTGTTCATTTCATCTCATTTGATTTTCTTCAACGATGCTTTGAAATAGATATATTTTAGACCAGTTTATAAGAAAACAGAGATCCAATATTTATCCAGAGTCACATAAAGTGGCAAAATGACAATTCTGAAGCCAGAGGCAATGACCGTGACAATTGTGGGAGACAGACATAGTCGTTTTGTAAATAGCTGAGTAAGGATGTGAAGTTGGAAATGAACAAGTCTGGTAGGCTCTGCTAGAAATCATTGTGAGAGAGCAAGAGAAGAACAATAGAGGCCTTCTCCTAACACAAGAAATATCAAGGAGTTATTTGCATATTCTATGTTGTTCTATTCTATCTTATTGCACAGTGTAAACCCAGGCTTCTTGCCCTGAGCAATGTTTAATGGCAGAGAGCAGAGTACATGGAATGTGCCCAGAGCATGTGGTTAATAACTTGCTAAATTAAAGAATCCAAAATTCCCATCTATAACTCTAACCAACTCTCCCATTTCTCTGATGTTTTAAAGAATGGTATATTTGAAAGAAAACCATAAGTGAATAAATTGTTATGAATGTTTCACCCTGAATTGGATAAACAGATTTCTGAAAGTTTTTAAAAGAGAAACTAAAGTTAGTGCCTGGGCTGTATTGACAGATGTTTTGCTCTTTAACCATGACCTATTATTACTTGAGGAAATTCATGTGATTTCACAGCAGGGTGTGTCTACCAGGTGACCCTATCTATTTTCAGCTACATATAAGAAGGAATTCTGGGATGGGAAAACTGGCATGCATAACAAACTCTCATTTCCAAGAAAATACAAGTTCAAGAAGTTCCCACTCAACTGCTTCTAAGGTTTACAATCAATGTTTGGGAGAAGAATCCAGAACACAGAAATGTTGGGGGAGGGGGGGGGTCCTTTCAAAATCCCACTCCCTGCTTCTTTTTCCAAACCCTGAAATTTTCCTCTTACTGTATCTGAAATGAGCTTAGGAGTGGGAGCCAATAGACTTGGAACTATGGTGGGAGACCCTCTTCAGACTCCTTTACCACCCCATTTTATGATTCAAGCTGCAGGCCACCTTAAAGATGATGTGAGTATCAATTTCAGATGAACTCTGGCTCAGAGAGGTTTTCTTGCCCAAGGTCACACAGCTCATTCATGATTTTGCCTTGAAAATCCAGCTTCAGGATTCTAAAGTGGAATACACCTTATATCACATCACTCCCAGTCACTATTCTATTTTTAAGGAGTTGTTTCTCTTCCCGATGGATCGTCCCCTTTGACAAACATTTCAGGAGATTGATAGGATTTTCATCCTTTAGGTGGTTTCTGCTCAGTGACTGAGGAGAGGAAATGGGGCAGAGAGGGGTTTGTAGCGTTATTGCAATGGATTCCAAAACCCAAATCACAGCACACAGTTCTTTAAACTGAAGAACAACGTATTCATGGATAGATGCATTTTCTTTGATAATGTAAGTGCAAGTTTAAAAGCTAGTAGTTCTTGTCAGTCCAGAGACAATTAGAATTCTCCAAACATCTTGGAAATATTTTTACATTAAAATATGGTTCTCAAAAATATATATATAATTCTAATACTTAAAGATTGTGAATCTGTGACTAAGTCTTCATGTGTTACTCTTTACATATAAAAGAGCTTAAGGTACACCTTTTTTCTGTTATTTGTTTTCTAGTGGTGGCGAGAACTAATAAGGTGCACTTTTAGCAAAATAGTTCAGGCTATGCAAAGAGGCTTAGGGGACAGGAGTTACTCTTCCAGTGATTCTCAGATTAAATCATCAGTTTGACCCCACCTTTTCTGAAGCCAAGCTCCCCCCAACCCCATCACCTCCTTTCCCAGACAAAAGCCTTTCCCTTCAGGCGTTGTTATGTATCTTCTCCATAACCCCGAATCCTTCGGCTCTCTGGTTCTTCTTTTCCTCTAGTAACTCCTCCTCCTTCCTCCACGTTTCCTCTGTTAGGAAGGCAGTTTACATTCCAAGATGTCAGCGGACTCTTTTTGAAGGCAGGGGTGGAGTGAAGATGTGGTTCCCAGATCGAAGCTAAAACCTAGGGGTGTCTTTTAGTTCTCACACTCAAACCGGAAGGCCATTGAGTTGCATCTACTTCTGCACATGACTAACCTCAGATGAAGCAATCTTTGCTACTTTAGGGCTGGAAGCAGAGGAAAAAGTGTGAGGTCACGGGGCGGGGAGAGGGGGACGGGGCATGGAAAAAGAAAACAACCCATACTGCAGCTCCTCTCGCCAGACTCAGGGGCAGTCAAGGATGACAGCTCACAAAGCACTTCATTAGATCATGAATCTCTATAGGCTGTAATCTCGGTACCAATATAGGCAAAGCGGGCGGATGACTCGAGGCTAGGAGTTCAAGACCAGCCTGGCCAACATGGTGAAATCCCCGTTCTCTACTAAAAATATAAAAATGAGCCCAGCCTGGTGGCGCACGCATACAACCCCAGCTACTGGAAAGGCTGAAGTACAAGATTCACTTGAACCTCGGGGGGCAGAGGTTGCAGTGAGCCAAGATCCTGCCACTGCACTCCAGCCTGGGCGACAGAGCAAGACTCTGCCCCAAAAGAAAAGAAAAAGATCTATGCCTGACATTCATTCCCTATTTTTCACTATTCCCCCTCCCAATTAAAGTGTAAGTCCCTTGACAGCAGAAATCATGCAAATTCTCCTATATTTTCGACTCCAACTACTGGAAGGAGACAGTGCCGTCAGAAGATCAGTGGATGTCTGCTGATGGAAATCAGTTAAATTACTTTGGCTTGATAATGAACACTTAGCAGCTTACAAGATGAAGAAGAAATGAACACACAGAAAAGAACAATGAAAGCTTTTAACAGTTTACTGCCACAGTATCAACTTTTATATGTGTACATACGTTTAAATACAAGTTAGACCATAAATACCCAGATGGTAAGATAACTGCCTCTAGGCTGAAAAAAAAAAAAATCTCTGCAACAAATAGACAATCTTAAGTAATACTGAAGAAAAGAGATGTGAGGTAATCTTCCATCTAAAGTGACTATAACCTACATTAAGACATTTTAACTAAAAATTCAAGTAGTTTTAAGACCTTTGGAACTTAAAAATGTAACTTTAATATACATTTTCAAACTAAAAAATATTTTAATTATAAATAGGCAAAATAAATAAAATTATTTTTGCTGAAATAAAATCATATTATTTCTTTTATGTATTTGAGGACTGTATAT